>JXTB01000046.1:437227-492073 GCA_002914805.1 Parasponia andersonii
TAGATACTCTCTGTGGGAACGATCCTTACTCGCACTACTACATATATTTTTAGAAGTATAGGTTTTATTTTTGGTTGCCTGCGACAGCACTCCAGAATTCGAGCAAACTTGAAGCAAGTCTCAGCTACTCAAAGTAAGCACCAAAGACTTGGGGGGAAATTATTATGCATGTTTCCTTGGCTGCTTGAATATTCTACTCAAATAGTGTGCTTGTGTTTAACTACCTTAGCCTCCATGACTAATATGAGAAGACCTAATCTAATTAATAATGAATAGATATAATAACTGCTCGCGAGTAGGGCCACTACACAACAATAACTTCAATTATAGAGTAATTGTCATGGCACGTTGAATGAGAAAGCAAACTTAACCACTCCCGGCAAATAATTTCCAACTACTCCCACCTGCTCGATAGCCAATCAGTTATTTATTTTGTTCGCTTTTTAGCTGTGTGAAGTACCAAATCTTAAATAAGTCCTATGACAACATTTTCCTCCGGCAAACTTGTATAATGCCTTACGAGCATTACCAGGTCTAAGGGTGGAGAGAACCTTGAGACCCGTCAAGCTAACTTTTTTAAAGACTTCATGAAGATTAATATGCAATCATTTGATGGGAGACTTATTCTCACCATGGCTGAAAGATAGCTTAGGGACATCAAGAGGACTTGCACTACTACTAGAACACCAGTAGAGTTCCAAGTAATCTTTGCTACTTATAAGTTGATTGACAGAGCTATATATTGGTGGGAGATAGTTAAGTTAACTCTGGATGTGATCGATATAACTTGGGATACCTTTAAGGGATTGTTCAAGATCCATTATGTTAATGCTAGTTATAGAGCTGTTATGATTAGAGAGTACGAATGGCTCAAGCAGGGTGACATGACGGTAAATAAATACTACATATGGTGTATGGAAGTGGCACAGTATGCCTATGCACCTAGAACAGATCCTACTCTCTCGATCGTCAAGTTCATAGAGGCTTTGAGGCTAGCTATCTTGGAGAAGATTATGACATAATCTTTCAACAACTTTGTTGACTTACTTATTACAGCCCAAAAAGCTGAGGCTTTCCTTGATGATCAATCAACAACGAGTGATTATGCAAGAAACAAGGGCAATAGGAGAAAGATAAATAAGAAGTACCAATGGCAATAGCAAGATCAGAATTCTCAGAAGCGGGAGTAGCAATAGTAGTGGCTCTTCAGGAAAGGGTCACTACGGTCCTTATGGATACTTCAATAATGGATAACAAGGCCACCAGAAGAAAGCTTGCCCCTACTGCCAACAAAAATCTCTATTGTCTCAAGAAGGACTACGGGGAACTCAGAGTGCCTCAGTTCCTTTTTAGAGCAATCAAATGAGACCAGTGCAATTTCAGACCTAATCTTAGACGTTTACTTCCACTTCTTACAAGTGCCTTTATGATTCTCAGTACCAACATTAGTATAGGCCACAAGTTTTGGGCTACAACTAGGGCTATACTCAGAATTTCCAAACTCCACAAAGTTCTAAGAACTAAGGAGGGCATGGATATGCTGGTGCTAGTCCAAGAACTAGTAGCAGTGGCCCTCGCAAAGAAAGATGAAACAAAGGGAAAAGCAAAGCTTTTGGTCAAGTTTATGCAGTTATAAAGATAGAGGAGGCCCTGACCATACTAGTAGAGGTGTTGTCGATGGTATGATTCTCATTTCCTATTCTTGGGCTCATGTCTTAATTGATAATGGTGCTTCCTATTCTTTTATCTCCATGTTGTTTACACAAATATTGGGATTAAAATATTTTGTGTTAGATCACGTGTTAACTTTGGGAACACCTGTGGGTGGAGTTATCGATGTTTCTTCTGCTTGTCATGGTTGTCTTTTTGTGATTGATGGTAGAAAGATACTAACAGATTTGGTTGTTTTGTTTTTACAATAATTTGATGTGATTCTTGGTATGGAGTGGCAATCCAAATACTGAGTGACTGTTGATTGTTTCTGTGATATCCTAATTTCTAATATGACACCTAATTCCTCATATAATTAAGAGCCAATAATAACATGATAACATAATTTGTTTTTATACACTAGTTGCATTTATGTATATTTAATTTTGAGGATTCATTTTAGTATATTGGTTATTTTTATTCATCTATATTTACTAAGTAATTTTTTTTCAGTGAAATGCTCCAAATAAAGCTCATTGGTACAAGTCTGATGTGTATTAAGTTCACTATTCCAAATATAACTACTTGATAAATTATTTGATTAGAAAATATATTTTTTAGATAAGTTGTTTAGTAGTAATTCTATAAGAAGTAATAATTCTAGACATTTTATTAATTTTTCTTTTGTCCTTTTTATTATTAATCTTGTACACTTGAGAATTAATTTCGTTTCTTTTTGTTTTTATCTGTATCCTTAGTTATGTGTGCTTATTTTAATTATATTTTATAATACAAATGAAATTTATATAATTATGTATATTGTACAAACCGACTTTAGTTATGTTGGTCCTTGAGTAGTATATGTTGTTTATTGGATGCAACTTTACCGTTGTCAATCTCTTCTTATTTTCATCACCTTTTTTCTCTTCAACTCTATTATATTAATGTGTACATACAATTGTAGAAAGAAAACAGAGCTCTATGGAAGTGTTTTAGTGCAAAAAAGATTTGGTCAAATTATTGTTTCTTTTGTATGGTGTAAATCATTTCAAAGGTAATTTCACTGATAATTATTGATTTCAAATAATTTCCTTTCTTTTGTGATTTCTGCATAACTAATTCTTTGTTTCCGATCAAAATTGTATATATATATATATATATATTCACATGCTCTTATTATGAATTATAGGATCAAGTTGTTTGGGTGTATGATGAAACTTCTTTTGCTACACGAGTATAATTGTTAGGTTTATATTTTTGTTGGAGATGATACAAGCAATTGGAATTTAGTGGACTTAGTAACCATGATCGTACTTAATTATTTTGTTTATATATAGGTATATAAAATTGAGCCATGCATGAAATTGTACAGTTAAACTTGGAGAAACGTTATACTACAATCTTTTTTTTTTAATTATTATTATAAATAATTCCTAGTCTTGAAATTAACCCGGTACCTGTTTTCATATTATTTGTTATCTTTTGCTATATATTATACATATTTGGTAGCAAAGGTTAATTAAATAAATTTGTAATTAGTCTTAGATGGTATCCTTTATTCATAACATTTGTTTAGTTTAAATGGCATTGTATTTTCTCTGTGCATGACTATATATCTATATGATTATGTTTAACTGACTTGTATAATAATTAGATTTTCTTTTGGATGCAAAAATTATGTTATGGCTTTGTGCTCTATGTAATAATAAGAGGTAATATTGAAGCTCTATATTTGTAGTGTTATTATACAGATTTTTTTAAAAAGCTAAATTATTCATAGAAAGTATTCATTTTTGTAGTCTAAAACAAATTTTTGTAGCATCATATGCATAATGAAATCATTTGAAAATAATAGGGCACATCAACTATACCAAGAGTAAAGAACATTTCACAAAAAAAAAAAATACATAAAAGGTTTGAGTTTAGAGGAGGAGTGCCTACTTTTTGACCAGGGCTTATGTATATGAGTATTTTGATGCTGTGGTTTCATAATAGAGAATTTTGTACCTATTTTGAGTGTGTGTATATTATATATATATATATATATATATATATATATATCTGGATGAGAGGCCACCTTTTTTGAGGGTGTATATATGTATGCATTAAAGTATGTATAATCATAAGTGAAATTTTCCTTTTTCTTCTCGAAAGCTTAAAAAGTTTTAATTTTCTTTGATTTTACCAATTCTAAGTCGAGTTCTATCTTCCGATCTCACTAAATTTTTATACAAATATCCTTTACATATATGTAAAGAATCAACAAATGTTACAGTTTTAACAAGAGAGTGACTCTTTTTTAAAATGATGGATATCCTATTGTTTACCAAGCTTATTTGAATTATTTGAGATCGAGCCCTATTCTGAAAGCATGCATAGGTGGAAGAAAGAAAGTAGAGTATTATAGGAATTTATTTACCATTGATGGTGAGATTGGGACCATAGATTAGTCACTTAGATATCAGTGGTTAGTGAGTTTCCAGATATTTTTTCGGAGGATTTACCAAGGCTACAACCTAATAGGGAGATCGAGTTCTGCATTAATTTGATTCCCAGAGCTCAGGCAGTTTCTAATCCAGCCTATTGCATGGGTATAGCAAAAATGACTGAGTTGAAAAGTCAACTGGATGATCTTTTATCAAAGAGAATCATTAGGAGTAGTACCTCTCCATAGGGTGCTCCTATTTTGTTTGCCAAAAATGTTGATGGAATGTTTTGACTCTGTGTGGATTATAGATGACTGAATTAGCTTACGGTAAAAAACAAATATCCCTTACCAAGGATTAATGAATTATTTGATCAACTTGGTAGATCTAGATTCTTTTCCAAGATTGATCTTAGATCTAGTTATCATTAGTTGAAGATCTCAGAAGAAGACATACAAAAAACTGCATTCAGGACTCGTTATGGTCATTTTGAGTTTCTGTTTATGTCATTTGGTCTAACTAATACTCTAGCAGCATTCATGGATTTTATGAATAGAATTTTCAGATCTTACTTAGATCGATTTGTGGTTATCTTCATTAACGACATCTTGATTTGTTCTAAAACTCAAAAAAAATATTCTAAGCACATGATGATTGTGCTTCAGACCTTGAGAGATCATCAACTTTATGCCAAGAGATCCAAGTGTACTTCTAGATGATGGAAGTGAAATTCACGAAGGAATTTTGGTTGACCCTTTTAAGAGAGAATTTGTTCTAGAATGGGAGAGACTAAAGAATATAACTAAGATAAGAAGTTTTCTTGATCTAACGAGTTATTACCACCATTTTGTTGAGAATTTCTTGAGAATTGCTATGCGTTTGACAAAGTTGATGAGAAAGAATGTCAAGTTTGTATGGAATGACGATTGTGAAGCATCTTTTATGGAATTGAAGAGGAGATTGACAACTGCACCTTTTCTAGCTGTTCTTAATAGTAAATAAACTTTATGTTGTGTCAACTGATGCTTCTATTTCAGGATTGGGATGTGTCTTAATATAGAATCGCAAGGTAGTTACTTATGCTTTTCGCCAGTTGAAGCCATATGAGAAAAACTATCCCACTCATGACTTAGAGTTAGCAGTTGTGATCTTTGCTCTAAGATCTGGAGATGCAATATGTATGTGTGAAGTTTGAGATTTCCTCTGACCATATGAGTTTAAAGCATCTGTTTACTCAACGAGACTTGAACTTGAGACAAAGAAGATATGTTGAGTATATAGAAGACTATGACTTTGAACTTCAGCACCACCCTAGAAGAGCCAATGTTATAGCTGATGCTCTGAGCAAAAAGTCTCATAGCATGCTTGCTTTCTTCATACAAGAAGATTAGAAGAATTTGATTACCATTAGTGACTATAACTTAGAGTATAGCAAAAATGGGAAAACTATTTGTATCAGAAACATTGTAGCTACACCATCACTTCTTTAGATGGCACAATAAAGTCAATAGCAAGATCAATAATTGAGAGCAATCTAGAACCAACTTCATATAGTTGGAGTACCAATAGAAAAGGGCTTGTACTTTTCAATGGAAGAATAGCTATAGCCAATGACCCTCATCTTAGAGAAATTATTCATACTGAGACTCATAAGTCTAAGTTTGCAGTACATCCTAGTAGCAATAAGATGTACCACGATCTGAAGAGGTAGAACTGGTGGAAAGGTATGGAACGAGATATAGCTACTTTTGTGGTTGAGTGTATGACTTGTCAGCAAGTCAAGGTAGAACACCAGAGGCTAGCTCGACTACTTTAGTCTTTACCTATTCCAGAGTAGAAATGGGATAAAATCACCATGGATTTTGTCACAAATCTACCAAGGACTCGAAGAAAGAATGACATTATTTGGGTGATAGTTATTCAGATGACAAAGACCGCTCACTTTACATTGATCAGGATTGACTTTTCACTCACACAACTTAGTCAAACATTGACCGCTTACATGAGATACCATCAAGCATAGTTTCTGACTGAGATCCAAGATTTACATCAAAGTTCTAGAGAGCTTTGCAGTGAGCTTTGGGAACAGAATTGAATCGTAGTATAGTTCATCATCCTCAAATAGATGGCCAATTTGAAAAAACTATACAGATTTTAGAGGATATGCTTTGCTCATGTATACTAGATTTTGGTGGAAGCTGGAATAATTACCTATCATTGGTGGAGTTTGCTTATAATAATAGCTCCCAAACTAATATTGGCATGGCTCTATATAAGGTACTATATAGGAGACCATGCAAATCACCCTTGTGTTGGGATGATATAGAGGAACATGTTACTTTTGGACAAGAGCTAGTACAATAGACTACTAAAATGGTCAACAAGATCATAGAGAAATTTAAACTTGTTCAAAGTTGCCAGAAAAGCTATATAGGCCCCACCAGATGGAAGGTAGAGTTTGGTATTGGTGGCAGGGTATTCTTGAAAGTTACCCTATTGCTTGGAGTCACAAGATTTGGATTTAAAGGAAATTTAGCTCCAAGGTACATTGGACCATTCGAGATTATGAATAGAATTGGGCCTATTACTTATCCGCTTGATCTACCACTACAATTGGGTTGAGTACACAATATATTTCATATTTTAATACTTAGGAAGTACATACCTGACCCATCTCATATCATCTAGTACATGGAAGTGCATATCTAAGAGAATGTAACCTGTGAGGAGCAACCAATTTGAATACTTGAGAGAGAATTCAAGGTGCTTCCGAACGGAGAGATTCCACTTGTCAAGATTCTTTAGGAACACCACAGGGAAGAAGAAGCTTATTGGGAATTCGAGACTGAGATGTATGAAAAGTATCCTCATTTGTTTAACTTTCAATTTGAGGTTGTACTTTGATTCATACCTTGTACATTGAATTTCAAGACGAAATTCTCTTAAGGAAGGAAAGAAGTGAAAACCCTGATTTTATCAAGGTTATTTTAGTCTTTTCATACATGGTAAAAAAAAAATCATTGAAATTTGAAATAATTTTGAGTAAGGACCAAAGTGGAAAGAATTGTATACTTTGGGATCAATTTTGTATTTATAAAGACTTGAAGAACAAATGAGAAACTTGGGCCACAATACAATTTTAAAAAGTCCAATCACCAACCCATAAATGCCGCAAGCTAAAATAGAAACCCAAATTCCAAAAGCCTTAATTTTTCCCCTTTTTTTTTCTTCTCCTTCATGTGTGTAGTAGCCTACCGAGGACCCCACTTCGCAGCCTTCCCCAGCCACTACTACTGCCTTTCTGCCCACAAGCTCTAGCTGAACTTGAAGCCTGCTGACCAGTAAACCTCCAACAGCCACCCCCACTACCTATCGCACAGCTAGCTTAGGGGTATGATTAAAGATGATAGCACGACTCGAAACTCACACAACATAAATAGGTTTAGGTTTTGCTTAAACGGGTTTAGGTCATTTTCGGGTTGACCCATCTAACTCATTTATTAAATGTGCCATTTTCAGGTTAACCCACATAACTCGAAAATGATATAGTTTAACCCGTTTAAAAATAAATTAGTATTTTTATAATTTATACTCATTTCATACTCGGGCTCACCTTACACATTAGATATTTTTTCTAGCCCAAATTCTCAATGAAACCTAATCCATTATCTCTAACCCTAACAATACATCAGACGATTTTGATTACTAATTCTATCTTTTATTCTTTTCCAATCTACAATATGTACTCCTCTAGTTTACTTTCCCTGCCGCCACCTTCATTTTCTTTTCTTCATCTCATTCTCTCTAGTTAGATCTAAGACTTAGCTACTCTAAGAGCCCATAGCCAACCAAGGATGTTGAAGACAAACCTGATGAAGCTAATCGAACCTTTGAGTCTTTTAAGCTTTTTGTCGACGGCCTAAACCTCCAAGAATAGAGGATTGACTATTCTTCAATTTTGGTCATTGACATTGGCAACGGAATATACCATCTAGGTCAATCTACATCCACGTATGTACCATAATTTTTTTTTTTACTTTCTTTCATTTTTTTGGAGATTTTTTATATGATTTCAAGTGAGTTGTTTTGTGCTAGTGCTAATTTGTTTTTGAGTTTAGTTTATGATGTTTGGTTTGTCAAAAAATAGAGAAATAAAGGAGAACTAACATCTATATGATAAAACAATATGATGATTCTTGTTTCATGAGATGTGGATGAGCTTTTATGATTATATTTTTTCGAGATATTTGATTGCATGTACTGATTATAGTTCTCTAGTTATGGAAACTAGATACTCCTTATTAAAAGGAAGAAAAAGGTATAAAAATCATATGGTATTCTCACTGAACAATGAAACTTGAAATTCTGAATTTAAAAAGTCATGAACAAATTATGAGACATCTTCTCTACCATTGTCAGACTAGAAACTCACTAGAACTTAACCTTTCAAATAGTGCTTGAAGGGAAGCAGAAAGAAGAGTGGCACCCACAAATTTTAGAGCCATCTTCTCTTTTGTTAGTTTTTTTTTTACGAGGAAATGAAATTCAAAGAAAGCAAAATAGAAATTTCGGATAGCTACAAATGTTAATTAAATCTATTTGAGATTGGTCACAATGATAAAACCAAGAGCACTATGTATTGTTTAATAATTTGACTATTTGTTTTCTTTTCTCATTCCTTGCTTTTTCATAATACTACTTATTTTGGCAAATGCAAGAAAGCTGCTCTATGACACTTTTCATTAGTTTTATGAAAAAAAATAGAAAGATTTAGATAAAGCTTAACACTTAATATAATAATATTGTGTCATAGATTAGGTGGCTAGGCAACAAAGTTTAGCCACGTTAATTTGCATGATTACATCATTCTATTACATGGATCATAAGCAATTAATGGAGTCCTTCCAAATTTTTGATAGGTAAGGATGTTAATGGAGAATGATGTCATGAATCCACTAAGATATATAAGAAGTCTTGTTGTTATTCGAAAGGTTGAGTTACGTTAATTTGCATAATTATATTATATGGTTGATAAGTAATTAATGGATTCCTTCCGAATTTTTGATAGATTAGGAGGTTAATGGAAAATGATGTCATGAATCTACTAGGGTACATAAGAAGTCTTCTTATTATTAGAAAGATAATACTAAGTAATTGACAAGAACGCGAGTCGACTTTCTTTTCATTTTTTGTTTAATAATTCCCATATATTATGTACTATGTTAACCAAATTTACTATCATCTTTGTGTGTAGAACGAAGAATAATGAAACGATTAATGTTGACTTGGGTGTTGATGAAAGTCATGATGAGTTTGAGTTAAGAAGTGACAATAATTCTAATCATCAGCCAACACGTAAGAGGAAGCTAACCTCAGAAGTTTGGAATCATTTTGACATGCTACTTGTTGGCAAAGATGAAAAGCAAAGGGCTAAGTGCAAGAAATGCAGTTCAGTATACCTTTCTAATAGTAAATATGAGACAGGTAACTTAAAATACCACTTTGACTCTTGTGTCAAGAGAGATACTACTGATATAGGTCAATTGATAATATCTCATGAAATGACTCTTCATAGTCCTAAAATAGATCCTGAAAAGTTTTGTAATTTTATGACTGAAGCAATTATAAAGCATGACTTTCCTTTTCAATTTGTTAAGCATGAAGGAATCATAGCTTTGTTTGACTATGTGTGTCCTAATATAACACTAGTATTGGAATAATGTCCTATAAAGCAGTTTATTATTTAGACATTATAAACAATATTTATTAGATTATTTAGTATCTATTTCTTATTAATAAATTCCATATTATGAATTTCTATTTCATTTATGTCCCATTGATATACATGTGATGTGTATGTTTATTTTATGCAAATATCTAAAAGATTCCAAGACATGAAATGAGTAATAAAGAATTATTCGTATGATGAGTTCATATGTGGGAGACATTATATTCTTTATTTCATTATGTCTAAATCAAATTGTTTGCATTCTGCATATTGAAGATGAAATACTTTACTATGCCATAGAATGTAATGTTATCTATTTAATTAATGAAGTCTCTAATTCTCGAAGTGAGTCTTCGGATAGAAACACTAGTATGTTATAAGAAAGTTATAACAGCATCGAGTAGACCTAATGAATTAGAATTTGAGGATAAGTGCCGTAACTCAAATTTCTAATTTTACTAATCTAGCACTATTGTGGAAGACCTTAATCCTAGTGATTAACGAACTTATTTTCATGTGTTTTGTCTTTTTGAGTTACTAAAGGACTAGTTCCGATTTATGGTTCAAACTCCAGTATCTTGGAAGATAAGGTATATGAAATGTGTAGAACATTTTTCATAATGGACACTATGCATATGATGTCACTTTGAGTTTTTTCAAGTACTTTGATAATATAAATCAGGGCCTAGTATTCACTATGTGAATTTGACTGTGTTGGTATAAGCAAATAAAAATACCATAGTCAACTATTATCCATTAGATGAAAAAATGGCAACTCAAAGGTAAATATGTACTAGAGGGGTAATACGGAAATTCACCCTACTAGTACGACATTGCATTGGGGGTATGTCTACAAGTATAGTATATGCTAAATAAATCAAGCTAATTAATTATTAATAAGCTTCACAGAAAAATAAATGACATTTAGTCCAAGAGTTCAATATTGGGCCAATAGTGGTGTGCCTCAATATTAATGGACAAAGTCCAATCATAATTAAGAGTTAATTATGATATTGGGTATATGGTCTATTGGAGCCTGGGCTTTATAAATCTATTTGGTCCCCTGTCTAGCTCAAATTAAAGCCCAATAATTATTTAATGATCAGTTGAGCCCAACAAGCCCAATAAGCCCATTAGGGTTTACTAATCTCTCTATAGTTAAGAGAAATGTTCTCTAGCTACTATATACAAGTGTTATACGTGAAACACTCTCTAAGGAAGAGAGTGTCATACACATAATAGAGAGAAAGAGAGAAAAGAAAATCAGCCACCACTAGGGATTCACTGTCCTTAGTGTTTCGGCCGTCCCTGAGAAATCGACTCGAAGAGATTGTCTTCTTGTTCATCTGCGGATCTTTTTGTTGGGAATTAAGAAGATAACTACCTACCAGATCAATCAAACGGCTTTCAAGAATAGACGGGAAGACAAGAAGGTTGCGGAGTGAATCTGGGTATTGTTCTTATCCAAATCAAGTGTTAATTTATGTTAGATCACGATCTGAAACTTTTTGTAAAAGAAAAAATTTTAAACGACTAATTCCGTCGCATTTCTTGATTTTACAAAACTATGGTATTCTTAAAAATGATTTTATGAAAATATTTTTCGGAAATTTATTCTAGCTGATACCAGCAATTGGTACCAAAGCATGGTTTTATTGTTGATCTAGCATATTTTACTCGGTTGTATTCTCTTGTTGATTGATGTTTTTGATTTCTAGAAGGTTTTTGTTTATGCTTGGTCTTATTCATATTATGAGTATGCTCTAGTTTGTATGACGGTCAATAGATTCAACGAGTGTGAATGATTATTTGATTAGATGTTGCAATGAGGAAATGATCATGTTTATTTTGTTTTTCGCTTTCCAGCATGTTCTTGATTTCTATCTGTTCATTTTTTATGTTCTTAATAAAACTATGCATGGAAATATTTTGATCTTTAATTGTTTTTGGAGTTTTTTGAAAACTGTTTTTTTTTTTTCAATTTAAAAAAAAAACAAACGAAACAATGGAGCAGTGCACGACTAGGAGCCGTGCACACCGCCTACGTGTGCTTTGCGGGTGTGACGTACGCACGGGCTGCACAGGCATGACCCCGCACATGCCGCGCGGATGCGATCCGCGCATACCCTGCTGGCTGCCTCCCCGTGCAAGCCACGCGGGTGCACCCCACGCATGGCACATGGGCACAGCCTTTCTGGCTGCGCGGATGCAATCTGTGCGTGACTTACAGGTGGCCAGCCTGTGCATGCTGCGAAGGATCACCCCGCGCATGGCGTGTGGGCACGGCCCCGCTGGCCGCGCGTATGTGATCCGCACATGGCCAGTGGGTGGCTTCCTGCGAGCCGGCCGCGCAGGTGGCCTTTCGTGCATTCGCCGCTCGGGGTGCCGTCTCGTACATTTGACGTGCAAGAATTATGCGAGCCCATTGTCGCTCGGGAGTTGTCCCAAGCGAGGCTGTGTAGCATTATGCAAGCCCGTTGATGCTCGGTAGTTGTCCCGAGCATGGCCGCATACCAGCTTCCTATTCCGTGTGTCAGCTTGTCCTGACACATTTTATATTTTTCAGCCATAATTTTAATTATTTTCATTTTAAAATTAATTTAATTTATCCATTGTTTTATGAAAACTGATAGATTAAATTTTAAATTCAAAATTATAAAATCCTTATTAAATTTAAATTTTCAAAATTTAAATTGATAGGATATTTTAATTTGAATTGTGGATATGAATGATATCCATAATATCTTAATTATTATTTTAATAATTAGAGATATTTTAAAATAGAAATTTTTAAAATTAGATATTATGTGCTTATATCCTTTTAGTTTTAAATTCAAATTTGAATAGATATTTTTAAAAACTGATTTTATGATAGTTGGTAATCTATTTTTGAAATTTAAATTTATTTAAATTCAAATTAGAGATATTGTAAAAGATTTTATTTGTAAAATCTTCTATCTTTTAAATTTCAAATTTTGTGACGATTTGAAATTTAAATTTAAATCAGAATATCTTTTCAAACCTTCAAATTTGAATTTATGGTTGGTAAATATTTAATGAGATTAGATATTGATTTGAATTTTGAATTCAAATCTGATAGGATAAGATAATAGGAGATATTTAAGGAATTAAATTCAAATTAAGAATTCAAAAGTTAAAATTTAAATTTGAGATATTTAAGAAGATTTAATTTGTTAAATATTTTATTTAAACTGATTAGATTTTGTGAAAATCTTTTCTAATTTAAATTTTAAATATTATCTTCCATATTTAAATATTTAATATCATCTTATCAATTAGAATTATTTAAATGTTAAATAATTCTAAATTACCAGAAATTAATAAATCATTAACAATTAATTATTTATCTACTTACTGCTTTAGTATTATTAGGACAATGTTGTATGCATGCCTAATAATTAAGTATTATTACATGATTTTTAATAACATGTCATATAGAAAATTAGAGCTACTCATATAAATAGGAACATGCTTACATAATTGATTTTAGATTACTAAACTAGTTCGATAACTAGGTAAAATCTATAAATCCCTTATTATAAAATATTGAGTGGGATAAGGTATGTGATACCTATGGTCTCTATTATTGGTTCGTTATGTATTAGGATAAGTCTTGCCTCAGAATCTTGCTGAGCTCCCGTAGGAGGTTTTTTCGTCTAGGTAATACTCGAAATGAGCTTCTAAGGATAAGGTACTAGGTAGACTATATTGGGCTGATCGCTCGTAGGAGACAGTCTTATATAGAAAGCTTAGTTACCGAAACAATGGTTAAACACTCAACTCGAAACATTAATATCCTCCCGTAGGAGTTCTTATTAGTCGATTAGAGGACCAAAGAGAATAGTAGTTAGAAATATGAGATAAGAGTTATCTGTCTATTTACTAATTAAAATTATTTCAGTTTGACTTGCTGATTGCATGACTTCCCGTAGGAGGCTTGTAATCAGTGGTAGGTTAAATTACCATGAATATAAGTGATAATCTTAGGGATACTTCACTTGCATATTGTATGCTTAAATACTTTATGTTAATTATTCAAAACATAATAAATGATGTTTGCTTATACGTGGAATATTTATTTATTTTTCAGTAGATATGGCACTTAATCCCTTATCCACTTTACTTACACAAAATAAGCTGGATGGTGAAAACTATGTAAACTGGAAATGTAATCTAGACATAGTGCTTACTGCTAATAAACATAAGTAGGTTCTCACCACTCCATGTCCTACTCAGCCAACTGAGGAATCTACCAACGATGAAAGAAACCTATATGATAAGTGGAAGCAATCTGATGAGATGGCTAAGTGCTATATATTTTGCTCAATGAGCAATATATTGCAACAACAACATCATGGGATAGATACTGCTATTGACATTATGCTAAGTGTTGACCAAAAGTTCTCCAGTCTTGGTCGTCAAGCTAGAAATGAGGCTATAAGTGCATTTATGAATCTTCGTCAAAAGAAGAGTACTCCAATTTGGGAACATATGATGAAAGTCATCGCATACCTCAACGAACTAGAAATCATTGGAGCTGAAATTGATTGTGACACCCAAATTGACATGGTTTTGAAGACATTGTCAGACACTTTCAATCAATTTAAGATTGATCATGGGATTCATCAGAAGGATTATTCTCTTACTGTCCTGATGAAATATCTACAAATTACTGAGAATATTCTTAAGAAGAATAAGTCAGGGTCAACTGAGCCTAATGTAGCTCAAGCTAGTTCTTCCAAACTTAAGTTGAAAGGCAAAGGTAAGGAAAAGGAAAAGACTTCTACTTCTCTGGCTCCAAAGAATAAGTAGACCAAGAAGGATACTAAACCAAAGGGAAAATATTTCCACTACGGTGAAGATAGACATTGGAAGAAGAACTGCAAAACTTACCTAGCCCTTAAAAAGGAGAAGGACAACGGCAAGGACAAACAAGGTAATGACAATTTGTTGTTCATTGAGGCTTGTCATGTGGTTGATACTATCGATTCTTGGATCGTAGATTCAGGAGCCACTGACTATGTTTGTAATACTTTGCAGGGGTTCAAGGAAATTAGGAAGTTCGCTAGTGAAGAGTTCACATTGTGATTGAGAGATGGCTCAATAGTGGAAGCTCGTGCAATGGGAGATGTTATTTTGAATTTCGATGATTTTAGGCTTTTAGAAATAAAGAATTGTTATTATATTCCAGTGTTTAAACAGAATTTGATTTCTGTTTCCTGTTTAATGAGACAAAGTTATTCTGTTCATTTTGACAATAAAGTTTCTATTAGAAAGAATAAAAGTCTTATTTGCACTGGGACTCATAGGAGTAATCTTTTCTTTATTCAACCTAAAAGTATTTCATTGCACAATCTTGAAAATGTTTCTAAACATGTAGAATCTAAACAAAAGAAAGTGAAAGTGAGTACTAATGATGAAATTTATCTGTGGCATTTGAGACTCGGTTATATTAACCTAAACAGAATCCAAAAGTTAGTCAATGATGGATCTCTAAGTCGTTAGAAGTTAAACCATTACCAACTTGTGAATCCTATCTGGAAGGTGAAATGACTAAAAGACCATTTACTAGAAAAAGTCTTAGAGTTCAAGAATGTCTTTAGTTAGTACACACTGATGTCTATGGGCCCTTAAATATTCAAGCATGAGGAGGATTTAAATACTTTATTACGTTTACAGATGATTATTCTAGATTTGGTTATGTTTACCTAATGCAATGCAAATCGGATTCTTTTGAAAAGTTCAGAGAATTCAAAGCGGAAATTGAAAAGCAGTTAAGAAAGAACATAAAGACCTTTCGATCTGATCGAGGTGGTGAATACCTCTCTAGAGAATTCTCTGAATTTCTCACAAACAATGGGATCCTATCCCAACTCACAGCACCTGGTACGCCTTAATTAAATGGTGTTGCTGAAAGAAGAAATAGGAAACTTTTGAATATGGTTAAGTCGATGCTTAGTTAATCACAATTACCTGCATCTTTTTAGGGTTATGCCTTAGAAACTGCTATGTACATGCTGAATAGAGTTCCTTCTAAGTCAGTACCTAAGACTCCATTTGAACTATGGAAAGAACATTAAATGACAACTCAAAGGTAAATATATACGAAAGGGGTAATACGGTAATTTCACTCTGCTAGTACGACATTGCATTGGGGGTATGTCTACAAGTATAGTATATGCTAAATGGATCAAGCTAATTAATTATTAATAAGCTTCACAAAAAAATTTAGTCCAAGAGTTCAATATTGAGCCTATAGTGGTGAGCCCTAATATTAATAGAAAAGGCCCAATCATAATTAAGAGTTAATTATGATACTGGGTATATGGTCTATTGGAGCTTGGGCTTTATGGATCCATCTGGTCCCCTGTCTAGCTCAAATTAAAGCTTAATAGTTATTTGATAATTAGTTTACCCCAACAAGCCCAATTAGCCCATTAGGATTTACTAATCTCTTTATAGTTAAGAGAAAAGTTCTCTAGCAACTATATACAAGTGTTACATATGAAACACTCCCTAAGGAAGAGAATGTCACACGCATAATAGAGAGAGAGAGAGAAGAGAAAATCGGCCACCACTAGGGATTCACTGTCCTTGGTGTTTCGGCCATCCCGGAGAAATTAGTTCGAGGAGATTGTCTTCTTGTTCTTTTGTGGATCTCTTTATTAGAAATTAAGAAGGTGACTACCCACCGGATCAATCAAACGGCTTTCGAGAATAGAAGGGAAGATGAGAAGGTTGTGGAATGAATCCAGGGATTGTTCTTGTCTAGATCAAGAGTTAATTTATGTTAGATCACGATCCGAAATGTTTTGTAAAAGAAAAAATTTTAAACTACCAATTCCGCTGCATTTCTTGATTTTATAAAACTATGGTATTCTTGAAAATGATTTTATAAAAATATTTATCAGAATTTTATTCCAGCTAACACTAGCAACTAGATCTAGGAACACTGCAAGAGCTTATGTAATTAAAGTTTACAATAAAGAAAAGATAAGAATCAAGGATTTGTTAGGGATTATTCTAGGTAGAATTTATTTTACATCTGATGTGTGGTCTTCTTTAAATAGTGATGGGTATATTTGTTTGACTGCATACTATGTCGATACCGATTAGAAATTACCAAAAAAGGTTTTGAATTTATGCCACCACCATATAATGGAATAACACTTTTTGAAAAGCTTTATAACATGTTTTGCGAATGGGTAGTTGAAAATAAGGTTTTAAGTGTGACTTTAGATAATGCCACTACAAATGATGCTTCAATTGACATGTTGAAAAAATAACTACATTTGACAGAATTTATACTTTGCAAAGGTGATTTCTTTCACATGAGGTGTTGTGCACATATATTAAATTTGACTATGCAAGATGGATTAAAGGAAATTGATGCTTCAATTGTTAAGATACATGATACTGTAAAATATCTTAAGTATTTACAAGTTAGGAAGCAAAAATTTGAAGAGTGCATCAATTTAGTGTCAGTATGTAGCAAGAAAAGATTATGTCAAGATGTGAGTACGAGGTGGAATTCTACCTTTCTAAAGCTTGAGAGTGCTTTATGTTACCGCCATGCTTTTCAACATTTAGAGTTGACTGATTCAAACTATAAAAATTGTACTTTAGTACATGAATGGGAGAAAATTGAAAAGATAACAAAATTTTTAAAGATGTTTTATGATGCAACTCTTGAGTTCTTAGGCTCAAAGTATCCTACAATAAATTTATACTTTTTTGCCATTTATAAGTGTTGTCTAACACTAAGCATTACAAAGAAGAGAATGATGATGAATACATAAGGTTTATGGCATCTCGCATGTGGACAAAATTTCAAAAATATTGGACTGAGTTTAATATGAAGTTGTCCATAGTATGTATTTTGGAGCCTCGTTACAAGCTAAAAATGGTTGAATTTGGGTATAGAAAGATTTATGAAAAGGATTTCATAGAGCCGTTTGAGAAAGTAAAAGAGAAGTTGAAGTTTTTGTTCAATGAATATAAATCTCAATCAGTTGCAAGTTTGGCAAGTTCTTCACAACAAACTACCTTTGTTAAACTAAGAGGACATGTGAGAAGTATCGATAATGAAGCTTTCAAGGTATATGTTAGTGTTTAATAATTTACATATGTTATTTTCTTAGTGCTATGTATATAAAAATGTTTAATTATATGATTTTTCATTTAGGAATTTGATGAGATAGATTTGGAGCTTTCTTCTTCTAGTCAGAAAGCACAATTGGAGCTTTATTTTGATGAGCCAAGATTTGAAAGAAATTCAAATTTAGATATCCTTGTCTTTTGGAAATCTAATCACTTTCGCTATCCTGAGCTTTCTAAAATAGCTCGTTATGTCTTGAATATCCCCATTTCAATAGTCCCTTCTGAATCTACCTTTAGTGTTGGTGGACATGTACACAATCAATATCGTAGTACACTTAAACTTACAACTGCTGAAGTAATTATCTGTGCAAAAGATTGGTTATATGGTACAAAAGGTAATATTATACATTTTACTTTATTGTGTGATTCTTTATTTCTATATTAACTAAATTAACTTCTATGTTTTTCATGTAGTTTTTGGTCCTTTAAGTCCGACTGAAGTGATGGATGACCTCACAAAGGATGTGTGCCAACTTAGCTTGTATGAAGATGAAAATATTGCTCAAAGTTCAAGTTCAGTTACACTTGAAAAATAATTTTTAGAAAAATGTAATAGTTTATGTTTATTTGAACTACTCTATGTTTTGGATTATGTTTTTAGATTCTTATTTAGACCTTTTATGTTTTGGATTATGTTCTTAGATTTTTATTTGGACCTTTCATATTTTGAATTATATTTTTAGATTCTTATTTAGATTTTTCATGCTTTGAATTATGTCCGGATGTTATGTGTTGATCAAGCTAAAAATATGGTAAATGTGTCAAACGGATTAACATTGCACGACATGACCCATTTATAAACGGGTTTGACAGGTCGTGTCGTGTCAATCCATGTATAAATAAGTCATGTTTAGATTTAAATTTTGATACATTTATTTAATGGGTTGTGTTTGTATCAAGAGTTTACCTATAATGCCTGGATTTTGACACGATATGGACCTAACATAAAGATACAAATTGTTGCCCCTAAGCCAGCTGCGAGAGAGAGGCGCGCGAATTTACGCCATCCCACACTCGAGCCTTGGCCATTTTTGGCTCTCTGGGTGCTGTTCAAGGTTGAGGGTCACCACTACTCATAAGCTCAAGCCTCCTCCTACCTGGGTTGACCTCTTGGCGCCACTAATTTCTAGCCAAGGAGCTCCGGTGAGCATTTAAAAGTTTTTATGTCATTATCGTAACAAAAAAGGGTATTTGTATAAATATTTTTGTAATGTTCAACCAATGCTCGTGAAACTTTAGGGGATAGGAATATGGATTAAACAAGACAAAAGGTGGTGTTTTGTGGAAAAATGGATGAGTAAATTAGGAGAAAATCTAATCTGAAAATTATGGCATTTATCTAATTATTTTCAGAAATTAGTATTTTTGTAACTTTTGTAATTAGTTTCTAATTAAGCCCAAATTTGAGCTAGAGGCCTTGAAACTGAAATTAGACTTTGGAATTGGACTAAGGTCAAGAGATGAGTTTTGATATAAAATATCAATAGCTTTTGAGGTGGCACGAAATCCGAGACTTGGGGCTCGAGATTTCGCCTCGATTTCATGCCATGGGCCAGTCTCGGTCCGAGACCCAAATTGATCGAATTATATATCTAACTTAATATTTATGGGTACTCTGAATTTAGCAGTGAGCTCCATTTTGTAATTTGAGGCTTCTTTTGGAAAGTCACCCCTCAAAGCGAGCTCATAGGATCTCGAAATGACCCTCCGTGTGAACAGGTGACCAACGGGAGAATCTACAGATGCCGATAGCTTAGCTATCAAAGCAAGATAAGAGGTTCAATTATAGAGTTTTACACTTATTTTGATTTAAAATCTGCTTTGTGACCTATTTCTTGAAATTATCAATTTTCATGCATTTCAATGATCTGATTTTATATTTGGTGAACTTGTGAACTGTTGAAATATATTGGATCATTCTGGGATTAATTTGTATGATTTTTTATGTAGGTTTAAAATTTTAGTTTTGGAAAAATATAGCCACTATGTTATTCGATTTTCTATAAATCTCAGAATAATATCAAGTGAGTTTTAAAGTATGATTTTCTTAATATGATTTTCTTAATATACTTGATGTATAGTTATTATACTCTCTATGATGTGTTGTATCTACTATAGGATCACACACTTGAGTTCTATTTTAGCATCATAGTATTTAGATCACTGACGAGATGCTGTAGTACTAGGTGAGAGACCTGGACCCCTGTGCAAGCTTTGCTGACATACCTCTGGGTAGTGTCAGAATACTGGGTACATCTATTCAATAAGTATTATAAGATGTTGATAAGAGAATAAGAGCTCATACCTATACTTGATTGATTTATGATATATACAACATGGTGACTTTGGTTTTGGTTTTGATTATATGGTTACTCTTAATGTTAATTACTTTGCAAACTAGTTTTATAAATTGATTTTGAAAAAGTACTAACCATGCAGATTTGAAAAGTTGCATTTATACCAAAAAGTTAATTGAATTCTTATTGAGTATGTGAATGCTCACCCTCTTATCTTTTCCCTTCTCATGTGGTGTGCAGGGTGATTTGGGTAACTCTGAAATGGAGTGATTAGGATGAGTTGTTACTAATTTAGCAGTTAATAACTGCTTAGTAACTCAATTTAGATATGTAATAACATTTAAGGCTCATACTTTAGATTTAGCTTGTATTAACTATTATGCCTGTTTATGATGATGATGGTGATGCATATCTATGTTTTATTATAAATATTAATGATCTATATCTAGTAGTGATTAGAAACTGTGGGAATTTATAATTTGGATTATTTTCACAAACTTTTACAGAAGCTGTTATTTTATAAACTAGCTATTGGTTTTTTGAAAAATTAAAGTTTCTAAAATTTTTAAAATAAATTATGAATTTTCACTTGTGAAATTCCTCTTCTGTGACTGGCTCGGATTTTAGGTCATGACAGTATCGGTAGAGCTTTTACTCTATAAAAAATTAGTTCAAAACTGGCAGACATAATCATTTCAAAATATATATATATATGTAATAGAAAGAAAAACCCATAAATCATTGAATGAATTCTAAACTGTTAGATTTAATTCTACTGATAGATATATCTACCACGGAGTGGTCCATTGTTTTTTCTTCAGAATTTTCAAAGCTCATGTAATATTTAACAAGTAACTATATGTACTCGGAGTACTGGATTTGTTTCGAAAAAAAATTATATACGTAACATTCTTTTGTTTTTCTTTAATATATTCACACATATATATATATAGGAGGCCTAGGTTACAATACCAACAGAAAAAATGAGGTGCTAGTCCCTAAAGTGAAAATGGTATACACCTCAAACAGAATGTTATATGCTCAAACAGAATATTATATACGGGTAAAAAGTAGATTATGGTAAGTAGGAATCATTATTCAAGGAGCTTATGAGCACTAGAAAATATGTAATGGTCCCTAACTTAACTGGTCGCCTTAGATTTTGAGGCGTGACAAAGTGTGTGTCTACTTTCTAAGAAGGCACCATGTCCAAATATACACCAATGGACTACATATAGATATAGAAACCCTATATATTATTTTTATTATATACACTATGAGACAATACGTACTACGATCATATATATTGTACCATAATTTATAAATATGTTTAGGCTGGAACATCAAACAAAAAACTTAACGAGCCTAAACAAAGATCTGGGCTTACATGTTAAGCAACAGTGTCCAAAACATAGTTAGACTACCTAATTAAATAAAATAAACGTGTTTCAAAAAGAATAAATAATAAAGAATGAAAGAATAAAAGAAACATAGCCTTCAATCGGCCAGACTCTTGGACCTAAGAGGTCTAATGGATTCATAGTTTCTCCCTCTCTTCAACCCCCCCCCCCCCTTTATTTGAAATGATATTTTAATAGAATTAGACTTACATATTACAAAATTGATGAAATAATAACAAAAATATATACATTAGAGATTCTACTTGCTTTCATGCTTATTTGAAAATCTTTTGCCTTTATCCTTTGCTTATTTTTAGGAAATGACTATTATATGAAAGATATTACAAAAATGAGATCTTCAATATCCTATTAGAAGAAAAATTTATGATAAACCAAAATTGAATAATATATATGGAATCGAAAATAATATGTAACAAAAACATTTGAACTAATTATCTTTCTATAGCTTACGTTTTCTTATTGAATTTTCCAAACCTCACTTTCAAAACTTAGATATATATATATATATATATATATATATATATATATATATATATATATATATATATATATATATACATGGAAACCAATATTTTTTTAACCTATCTACCCGTACTGTTTTGCCCAATTAAAAATTATCACGTACATTTTTCATTGTAAAAAATAGAGAGAAAGAGAGAAGCATTAAATAATGATTATTTATTTTTATTATATTTTTCCAACAATTGAAATAATAGTAGCTATTAGATAATGATCAATAGCTACAAAAAATTATAAATAAGTAAAAAAAAAAACCTATTGGATTGGGAATATGTATATATATATATATATATTATATTATATTTATGGTTCCTAATCCACTAGGAATTTTGTTTTTACTTATTTATAGGTATTATTTTTTAGCTATGAGATTATAATATAATAGTTACCATAGGTAATGGAAAAAAAATAAAAATAAATACCAATTATTTAATGTTTTCTCTCTATCCAACTTTTACTATAAAAAGACATGTGTGATGAATTTCAATTGAGCAAAATAATACTTATGGATAAGTAAAATATATTGGTGATATATATATATATATATATGGTTGTCAATCCAATAGGTATTTTTTTTCTTTACTTATGGGTAGGTATTTTTTTTTTAGCCGTTGGATCACCATCTAATAGTGATCCAATGGCTATAATGAAGTGCATGAAAAGACGTATATCATTAATGTTCTTTCTCTCTCTTACTTTTTACAATAAAAAAATGTGCATGCTAAATTTTCATTGGCCAAATTGATACCTAAGCATAGGTAAAAAAAAAAAAATACCTACTGGATTGGTGCCCTATATATATATATATTGGCCAGGTAAAAGTTCTGTGATGGATCACTAAGGAAGATGTCTAAAGCAAGTAATCTTTATGATTTTGTTCAAGATAGTGGAAAGGTGCTCTCTAGGACTGACACGATGAGTTTGGTCTTTATTTTAATGTGGCTAATTTGGCTTGAAAGGAATAGCAAGCTTCATGTGGGGAAAGTAGAGAGATTAGCTAACTAAATCAGTGGAGTTCTTGTGTCACGACCCAAGTCTCGGGGCAGTGGCAGAAAAAGAATTTTACTAGAATTGAAAATTCTTATAAAGAAAAAGTTTTAAAATTTTTGAATTTTTAAAACGACACGATAAATAAAATATTTAAAATTCCAACTAGTGAACCTATCTCACAGTTCATAGTCACTAATAAACATAGACTGAATAATTATTAGAAAAACCAAATTCAAATAGTTAATCGAGCATCATCATTCACACCTCAATATTAGACTAATATGTCATATATAGTTTACAGACATATTCAAAGTAGTATAATCCATTTATTTAACAAAATATAAACACAAGTCTTAAATTCACACTCTTAGAATTTCTAAGTCATGAACTATAAGTTAGCTTCTTATTCCACTTGTTGGTCGTCAATGTCACATTAGACACTACCTACAGAGAAAGTAGGGGGGTGAGCATAAACTATCCAGTACGTTACCCAATTACCATTTTTCGGAAAACCTTTTTATAATTCTCAAAACATATGCATGGTTAGTAGTACTAGAAAATATTTTTATAAATATTAAGCTTTCAAAATATATAAAAAAAACCATGCTATAAACCAAAACTAGATGTCTAGGTTAAAACACATAGAAAATCATAATAAGACAAGCATAATGCACATCACATAAATTAACATCTCACATGAGCTCTCGCCATCTCATAATGACTAGAGCAACTTATACTACATGTATTAAGTGTTCCCTGCCTGACATCTATCTCTAGAAACCAGAGAAATACCCATGTATCTAATCTTACTGAGCTGTAGAGACATCGAATGCCTAAACCTACCGATTGGAGATTATTAGAAAACAAACCTCGTGTCGGTTTATGGGCTCTCACCAAAGGCGAGTGTATTAGTCTGCCTACTACAACACTGTGATACCTAAGATGTCCCTCATATATGATCATATGACATGTGCAATATATGGAATCTTAAACAACTATGCAGTGGCTTAACATTCTAGACGTGCTCCGATTTTTAAATAGAAATCCATTTCGTACTTAAAAATCCAAAAGTACAGTTCCTATGTTTAACAAAATCTCAAGTTCAAAAATTGTACAAAATCATACGTAAAATATTTAGGACAGTCCACAATATTTCACAAGTTCATAGTTCATAGAAATAATTATTCAAATAAATTAATTTAATAAAATCAGGAAATTTAATTTTTCAAAATAAATTACAATTTTAATGAAAAATAATAGAAAACAAGGAAATTAAATCCCTCACCTTGAAATAGTAATTATGCTGAGTTGATGATGCTAGAAAAATCCTCTGTTGATCAACTGGTTGTTCAGACGGCCGTTTCCGAATCCCGACACATTCAATTGAAAAAATGAATTTCTAAACTGAGCCTTAAAATTAGAGACGGAGGTCACCACTAAATTAATAACACCCAAAAATATTGGGTTAGACATAAAGTTTGTTGAAAACAGGTTCTGGTGCAGAACTAGCCCGTGGCACACATAACGGTGTAATTAAGGAGTTATTTTCTAGATTTTTGTGCCATTTCGGAAAGATGTGATATTTTATATTGGAATTCATGTTCCATCCTCACTGAGTCTAAATTCGAAGTCAGAACTCAATTTCAAGGTCCCGAGCATTAAATGGGCTCAACAGTCTGAAAATTATAAAAATATCACATTTTGAAAATAATTAGAAAAATACCTCTTTATCTGTTCAATAATTAACGATTTGTCGGTTACAATTTCAACTCTTCAAAATCATGAGATTTTATGTTTCAATCTCTTTTTTCACGTGGTATAATTTTCTCAGGCAAAATAATTCAATTCCGAAATAACTAGGAAAATACCACAGTAACTTAATATTACAAAAATGCTACAGTAACCAACTTCTCACTAGAGCCAAGTTAGAAGTCGTGGGTAGTCAAAAATAAAAGCTGACATCGAGACGAGTTGAACGGCGTTGGAGTTGAGCTGATTAGACACCGAACAGAGAAATGGTGGCTGATTTTCCGATCACCAGGCGATGGTTTCAGTTGACTCGTCAGCGGATGGGGAGGACTGCAGACAGGCACATCAAGCTGCTTGGTGACTGGAGGAGCTGCAAATGAACAGTGGTAGAGAATAGGGTTTAGAGGACCTCTGTAGGGAAGAAGAAAAAAAATGGTGATATAAATGCTATTTTCTGAAACTGTTGTAGTGGGACACGTGTCATTACCTAACTGGACCGAAAAAAGTTTTTGAAATTCCACTTTGGCCACAATTTCTAAAAAGATTCTTTCACTTTAGCCCCCTATTAATCATATTTTTGTCCCTGGTTTGTAATTCTTTTTTCACTTTTGTCTTAAATGCATCTAGAATTTACTTTATCCAGGTTCTACACCAATAATTTAATTTAAAAATTTTTAGATTTTTATTTAATCAATCCGAAAATGTAAAATTACTACAATATCCTTGAATTAAAAATACTTAACTACCCCTAAAAATTTAGGAATTTACATCCTTCTCCCCTTAAAAGAATTTTGTCTCGAAATTGAAATACAAGGGTCAAAGTACAACTTCAAGCTAAAAGTTAAACAAATAAGGATATTTTTTATACATTTCTATTTCTAGCTCCCAAGTAGCTTCGTCTTCCTTATGGTGTTTCCAAAGAACCTTGACAAGTAGTATCTCCCTATTTAGAAGCACTTTGAGCTCTCTCCCTAATATTCAGACCGGTTGTTCCTCATATATTATATCTTCTTGTAATAGCACTTTCACATACTGAATAACATGCGATATATCAGGCACATACTTTCTAAGCATCGAGAGATGAAAAATATTGTGTATTCAGCCCAATTATGGTGGCAAATCCAAGCGATACACTATGGGCCCAATCCTAGTAGTAATCTCAAATGGTCTAATATAGCTTGGAGCTAATTTGCCTTTAAGCCTAAATCTAGTGATCCCATGTCTTGGCATCACTTTTAAGAATACTTGATCACCAACTTCAAACTTTACTTCACGTCTCTTTGGGTCTGCATAGCTTTTTTGATGACTCTGCATAACTTTAAGTCTTTCCTGAAGCTTGTTAATTTTTTCAGTAGTCTCTTGTATCAATTCTGGCCAAAGAGTAACACACTCCTCTGCATCTGCCCAACACACGAGTGATCTACATACTATACCATATAAAACCTCATATGGAGCTATGCCAAGACTGGTTTGGTAGTTGTTATTATAAGAAAACTCCACCCATGATAGGTAATCATCCCAGCTTCCACCGAAATCCAGTATACAAGAGTGAAGCATGTCTTCTAGAATCTGAATAATCCTCTTAGATTGGCCATCTGTCTGAGGATGGTGAGTATTACTGAGATTTAGTTCTATCCTCAAAGCTCTCCAGAATTTGGATATAAATCTTGGATCTCTGTCAGATACTATGCTTAATGGTACTCTATGCAATCAAACAGTATCGTCAACATAGAGACGGCTAAGCTTGTTGAGTAAAAAATCAGACCTGGTCAGTATGAAATGAGCAGTTTTCATCATACAATCAACAGTCACCCAAACTGTGTCGTTCTTTCTTCTTGTCATTGGTAAATCTATCATCAAGTCCATTGTGATCTTATCACAATTCCACTTTGGCATGGGTAAAGGTTGTAGCAGGCTAGTTGGTCTCCGGTGTTCAGCTTTAACTTGCTGACATGTCATGCACTTAGCCACAAAAGTAGTTACATTATATTTCATACCTTTCCACTAA
The DNA here is from genome assembly GCA_002914805.1 of Parasponia andersonii. Classification (NCBI taxonomy): domain Eukaryota; kingdom Viridiplantae; phylum Streptophyta; class Magnoliopsida; order Rosales; family Cannabaceae; genus Trema; species Trema andersonii. The sequence continues at coordinate 464,197 of JXTB01000046.1, forward strand.
TACTATCTCTTTAGATCATGATACATCTTTGTGCTACTAGGATGTACTACAAATTTGGACTTATGAGTCTCAATGAGAATGGTCTCTCTAAGATAAGGATCATTAGTCACTACTAGCGTTCCTCTGAAAAGCATAGATCCTTATCTATTTGTACTCCAACCTTCCAATTTTTCACCACTTTTGAGTTGATTCTAGATATTTCTCAGCTCTTGGTCTTGCCATTGATTTTGCTGCACAATCTGGAGAAGTATAGATATGGCAACAATATTACTGAAAAAAGCATCGTTACCAGACTCGAAGTACATCAAATTATAATCATTAACTGCCACTGAGTTCTTCCAATCTTGAAAAATAAGTGTAGCTAATACCTATGAGGTTCTCTGTTTAAGCATCAACTACAATATTGGCCTTGCCAGGATGGTACTGTAGTTCGAAGTCATAGTCTTCTATATACTCAACACATCTATGTTGTCTCAGTTTCAAATCATGCTGAGTGAAAAGATATTTCAAGCTCTTATGATTAGACAATACGTCAAACTTTATATCATACAAATAACATCTCCAAATTTTGAGGGTGAAAATCACCGCTGCAAGTTCCAGGCCATAGGTAGGATAATCATTCTCATGTGGCTTCAACTGGTGAGAAGCATACGCTACAACTCGACCATTTTGCATCAAAACATATCTTAATCCCATTTTTGAAGCATCGGTATACACTACATAAGGTTCATTACTCTTAGGAATAATAAGAACAAGTGCAGTTGTCAAACTGTGCTTCATTTTCCTGAAAGCTTCTTCACAATCACTATCCTAAATAAACTTGACATCTTTCTTGGTCAACCTTGTCAATAGTAATGCAACCCTTAAGAAATTCTGAACAAAACGACGGTAATAGCTTACCAAACCAAGGAAACTTTGTATCTCTATCACATTCTTTAGTCTTTCACACTTTAGAATGGCTTCTACTTTAGTAAGATTGACTGAAATATCTTCTTGAGAAATTACTTGCCCCAAAAATTTAACTTCTGATATCTACAAGTCACATTTTAATCTCTTGGCACATAACTATTGACTTCTCAAAACTTCAACCATTGTCCTCAAATGTTCGGCTTGATCTTTCTGAGTCCTGGAATACATCAAGATATCATCAATAAAAATAACCACAAAACTGTCCAAGTATGGCTTGAAAATCCGATTCATGAGGTCTATAAAAGCTGCAGGTGCATTCGTCAAATCAATAAGTATTACTAGAAACTCAAAGTGACCGTAACGAGTTCTAAATGTTTTTTTCGGTATATCCTCTTTCCTTATCTTCAATTGGTGATAACCTAATCTCAAGTCAATCTTAGAGAAGAATCTTGAACCACCAAATTGATCAAACAACTCGTTAATCCTTGGCAAAGGATACTTGTTCTTTATTGTCAACTAGTTTAACTTCTTGTATTCCACACAAAGCCTTAATGTACCGTCAGCTTTCTTGGCAAACAAAATAAGAGCACCCGAAGGAGAAGTACTATTCCAAATGAAACCCTTGGATATCAAATCATCCAACCATTCTCTCAATTCTTTCATCTCTACAGGAGCCATGCGGTAGGCTGGAATAGAAACTAGCTGAGCCCTAGGAACAAGGTCAATACAGAACTTGATCTCCCTATCTAGTAGTAGCCCTAGAAAATCCCCTAAAAATACCTTTGGATATTCACTCACCACGGTATCCATAGGTCTTGATCATTAGTTCTCATCTCGCCATCAATGACAAACAAGTTACCATAACACTCAAGTTTCTTCCTACCACCCAAATAGGTTTTTAGAACAGAACTTGGTTTCAATGAATTCATTCGAGCTTAAAATATTTTGGATTGTCCACTATCAAGAGAAAGAATCATTCCTTTATCATAACAATGTACAATAGCTCGATATTTGGATAACCAATCCATATCGAGTATTACATCATATTGTTTCATTGACGATACAATTAAATCAACAAGTAATTTTTTACCATCAATCATCGCACAACAAGATTTACACATACTAAACACATTAGTTACTCTACTCATAAGTGTCCCTAATGTCAAGACATAATCCAATTTAGAAAATTCTAACTCCAAAAGTTGAACAAACAGCAAGAATATGAATAAATAAGATGTATCAGTGTCAAACAAAACATATGCCTAAGAGTGTGAAATAAAAACCAAAGCATCAACAACACCTCGGCAAGTGTGTTCATTTGTACCATCAATTCTAGAAATTGTATAAGCTTAGCCACTGCTACCATTTTCATGCCCTCTTTGACTCCCTGAGGCCTGAGGAATCTGGAAATTATGAGTGTAACCCTGAGGGTAGTACTGGTGCTAGTAAGGTGGTGGAGATGAAAAAGCTTGGGAAATACCCTGAGATGGCTGAGACCTAGCTTGAGTGTTCTGGTGAGGTAATGGACCAGAATAGCTTCCAGGTGGTCCTCCCTAAGAAAGAGGGGATTTCTGTAGATATTTTAGGCACTCATTCTTCTTATGGCCATGTTGACCACAGTGATAATAAGTATAAGGACTGAACCTCCCTTTACCTGATGAACCACTACTAGTATAGCTTTCGTTGTTTGGTGAAACTTGGGTAGACCATGGTCCTTCTTCCATTTGTTTAGTTTTCTATCATTGCTTTTATTCTTTCTTGCACCCTGCTTATTTTCTATGGCTTCAGCATGTTGGGCAGCTAACATTACTTCAGAGAGTGTGGCAAATGAATGAATAGTAATATGGTTGTGGATATTCTGATTTACACCATTCTTGAACTTCGCAATTCAGTAGGTGTCACTCATCGCTAGGCTAATAGTAAGGCTTGCCAATTTTGTGAACTCCATCATGTATTAGTTCACTGTTCTATTTCCCTGAGTAAGTCTCTCAAAATGACCAATTACTTCAGCTTATTCATTATTATTTGCATAATGTGCTTTGAAGAGTCTCTTAAATTCTTTCCATGTTACGCCTTCTATATTCTGCATAACCTCAATTGTCTTCTACCAATGGATAGTATTTCCCGTCAAGTGAGATATAGCAAATACAACCCAAAACTCTCTAGGAATTCCAAGGGTCCGAAAGTGTCCTGTCATCTCATGTAACAATATGTTGGTAACTAGTAGGTCTTGGGTTCTATTATACTATTTTGGCTGAAAGCACATAAACTTCTGAAGATAGTCAGATTGATCAAGTTGATGCTCTTGTTGTGGTTGAAGTTGAGGCTCATAGTTAGGACCTTGTATCCCAAGGAAAGCATGATGCATTACTTCAAAAAACTAGTTAAAGTCTTGTGGAACTATAAGGGGCTCGGTATCAGGTTCGCACCTTGGAGCTCTCTTAGGAGGCATTTTTGAAAGTCTAAAATAATATACCAAACTATTAGTGAGGTAATGATGCATATCATTACAAAAATAATTTCAATCTAGTTTAATGGTGCTATGTCTAGGGTATATAAATCTCTGCCTCTGATACCACAATTTCTATCACGACCTAAACCCCAAACCAGTGGTAGAAGGAGAATTTTATTAGAATTGGAAATTTCTTAATTTATAAAGAAAATGTTTTAAGAGTTTTGAATTTATAAAATGACATGATAAATAAAAATATTTGAAATTATAACTAGTGAACCTGTCCCATAGTTCATAGTTACTAATAAACATAGACTAAATAATTATTAGAAAAACCAAATTCAAATAGCTAATCGAGTATCATCATTCACACCTCAACATCAAGCTAGTATGATATATATAGTTTACAAATATATTCAAAGTAATATAATCCATTTGTTTAACAAAACACAGACACAAGTCTTAAATTCACACTCCTAGAATTTCTAAGTCACGAACTACAAGTAAAAAAATAGCTTTTTATTCTGCTTGTTCGTCGTCAATGTCACACTGAATACAACCTGTAGAGAAGTAGAAAGGGTGAGCATAAAATGTTCAGTAGGCTACCCAATTACCCTTTTTGGAAAAACTTTTTTATAATTCTCAAAACATCTACATGGTTAGTAGTACTGGAAAGCATTTTTATATTAAGCTTTCAAAACATATATTAAAAACTATTCTAAAACCAAAACCAGATGTCCAGGTCAAGACATATAGAAAATCATAATAAGACAAGCATAATGCACATCACATAAATCAATACCTCACATAAACTCTCAAAATCTCATCCTGACTAGAGTAATTTATACTATATGTATTGAGTGCTCCCTATCTGACATTTATCTTTGGAAACCGGAGGAACACCCGTATGTCTCAAACAACTATGCAATAGTTTAACATTCTAGACATATTCTAATTTTAAAATAGAAATCCATTTTGTACTTAAAAATCAAAAAGTATAGAACTTGTATAAAATCATACGTAAAATATCTAGAGCAGTCCACAATGTTTCACAAGTTCACAGTTCATTAAAATAATTATTCAAATAATTTAATTTAATAAAATTGTGAAATTTTATTTTTCGAAATAAATTACGGTTTTAATGAAAAATAATAGAAAGCAAGGATATTGAATCTCCTACCTCGAAATAGTAATTATGCTGAGTTGACGACGCTAGAAAAGTCCTCTGTTGATCAACTAGTTATTTAGACGGTCATTTCTGGATCCTAATACGTTCACTTGAAAAAGTGAATTTCCAAACAGAGGTCACCACTGAATAAAGAACACCCAAAAATGTTGGATTAGATATAAAGTTTGTCAAAACAGGTTTTGGTATGGAACTGGCATGTGGCATGCAAAACAGTGCAATACACGAGCTATTTTCTCGATTTTCATGCCACTTTAGAAAATAGTGATATTTTGTATTAAATTCATGTCCTGACCTCGCTGAGTCCAAATTCGAAGTCAGAACTTAGTTCGAGATCCTGAGTATTAAATGGCCTCAAACATCCGAAAGTTATAAAAATACCACATTTTGAAAGTAATTAGACAAATATCACCTTTTCAATTCGATAACTAATGATCTGCTGGTTACCGTTTCAACACTTCAAAAGCATGAGATTTCATGTATCAATCTCCTTTTTCATGTGGCATAATTTTCTCAGACAAAATAACTCAATTTCGAAATAACTAGAAAAATACCACAAAATTTTAATATTATAAAAATACTATAGTAACCAACTTATCACTGAAGCTGAATTAGAAGTCTTGGGTGGTCAAAAATGAAAGCTAATGTCGAGACGAGTTGAACGGTGCTAGTGTTGAGCTGATTGGACGCCAAATGGAGAAATGATGGCCGATTTTCCAATCGGCAGGTGGCGGTTTCGGGTGGCTATTTCTCGAGCTACCGGCATCAAAGTCGAGCTATAACGACGAACATTGACTCGTCAGAGGACGGGGAGGAGTGCGAATAGATGCGTCAGGCTGCTCGGTGGCCGAAGGAGCTGCGAATAAATAGTGGCTAGAATGGGATTTTAGGGACCTCCGTGGAGAAGAAAAAAAATAGGGGTTTAAATGCAATTTTTAGAAACTGTTATAGTAGGACATGTGTCACTACCTGACTGGACTTAAAAAAGTTTCTAAAATTTCACTTTGGCTACAGTTTCTAAAAAGATTCTTTCACTTTAGTCCATCCTTAATTATATTTTTGTCCCCAATTTGTAATTCTTTTTTTTACTTTTTCCCCAAATGTATCTAAATTTTATTTTGTCTAGGTTCAACACCAATAATTTAATTTAAAATATTTTCAGATTTTTATTTAATTAATCTAAAAACGTAAAATTACTAAAATACTCTTGAATTAAAATTACTTAATTAACCCTAAAAAATTAGGATTTTACGTCTTGAATGAGATTCGATATGTGTGATAAGGCCAATCGTGAAGGAGGTGAAGCTGCACGCTAGCATTGGAGAACCGCGGGGAGATTAATTGTTTTAAGCTTTTAATGGCAAATTAGTTTTTGGCGTATCTATAGTTAGATATAACAACGGAGAGGTTATGGCGGCCTCTGCTAGAGCCTAGAGGTGGTGCAAGTCCAAATGATATAGCACTAGCAGAGACTATGGCTATTGGAGATGACATTTTGCTTACTAAAGATACTAGAATTTCGCCTATTCAAATTGAATCGAACTGCCTCATAGTTTTAAATATGCTAAAAGGGAAGATTATGGGCTGACACGGAGCTTGGTCTGGAATTGCATGATATCACTCCTTTGTCTAGAGCTTGACATAGTCAATTCGGTATACTCCTGCTTCTTGTAATGAGGTAGCCTATTGTATAGCCAAATGGGTTGTTTCTAGTGATAATTGTGTAACTTCGTTTGTTGGGTTGAAGACCTTCTTCTATTGTGGAACCTCCTCTTTGTATTGATAACAATTCTATTTGCAATTAATGTGATTGATTCTTTTGTTTTCTTGCGTACAAAAATAATAAAATCCGGAATACCTAACATTTTTGTGCTTTTCTACCAAAGAGAAAAGTCTACAGTTTTGCACCTCTACCCAAATCCATTTATAGCCTAATATGACAGCCAACCATTCGCCACGCCATCTAGCTTTTTCTCCCCTTAGAATGCTTACTCGTTCAAGTGTTAGTGGATGTGGGTGGGTAAGTACATGAGTGGCATGCATGGTTTAACTGGCCCACAAAATAATTAGGTATATCTTCCTTGGAATTGATTTTATCAAAAGAATTGCGCTTTTGTTTTTTATTTCAGGATAGTACGACTTTGTTCAAGATCCAGATAAGACTATAGATCTTACATAGTAATATACAGGTGTAATATTATGTGTATATATATATCATGTACATATATCGATCTATATGTAGACATGTGTAATATTATGTGTATATATTATATATATATATACCATGTACATTTATCGATCTATATGTAGATATAGATATTATTATATGCATACTGTTTGTAAAGCTAGCTTATGGTGTATTTTATTTTCTGCAGGTGTCACTTTTCCATGAGAAAATATCCAGGAATACTTTTCGAAGAGTATGCCCAACCGAATAACCTACTAAGGATGGTCCAAAAAAAAAAAGTTCTGTTCTTTGCCTTCCTTCGGATCAGAACCATATATTGACTTTTTGTCCTTTTGAGCGCATGTATTTATCACGAGATGTCTATTCTTCTTTTTTTTTACCCATTTCTTTCCAGACCCCGTACAACCGAAGTCAAACCATTACATGGTATGGGAATGGAAGTTAGGCTTTGTTTTAGTTATTTGTCATTGTATTACTTTAAACGGATACAATGTTTAAATTACTATAACATCACGATCCATAGTACATAATTACGTACGTGCATGCATATAAATGATACATCAAATAGGGACTAATGGTATGCAATAGTCTTACTCTTACCAGTCAAGATTAAAATCACGGGCAAGATAAATCGTTTGACAAAGACTTCTCTTTAAAGAGCACTTAGTGTGGGGTTCGAAACCCACCTCCTCTCTCTTATTAGATATTAGCTTCTAACTTATAATCATTAGAACGACTGCATTTTAAAAAAAAAAAAAAAAAAGTCTTACAGGTCAAAAAGGAAAAGAAAACATATATGTACACGAATAGAATTGAAGGTTTTAATTGTTCATCAAGATCATAGTTTAGTTACTTAATAGTAGTCGTTATTATAATATTCTAAATTAATTAGTTGTTAGTCATTTTAACTTGGCTAGTACGAATCTCATCCAGGAACGAAACAAGTTTTTAGTGTTACAAAGGATATGACATTAATTACAGGATTAATCTTTTTAATTTGGAGCTACCCAGAAGAGGGAGGCATCCAAAGAGAGTTTACACAAGACACAAAAATGAACAGTATACTATGTTTTACAGAATCATATCCAGATTAATTGACTAAAGAGCATGACCTAATATATAGGAAAATAATGAACATCATGGTATTATTTCTAAATATATAACTTAAAAGATACAGTTTCTTAGATACATTCATATCTTAAACTTAGCAACCATCCAAGAGATTTTTTCAAATCATATCCAGCGTATACGGAATACAACAAATCCACCTACCCATTTAAAGAGGCGTAAAAGTTTGGCATTTATTAATTTAAGGATATAAATGTGTATATATATATATATTGTCACGACCCGAGGCGGGGTCAACGAGAATGAGTATTTTATAAATAGAATTACCAAAAATATTAAAATAAATGACTCAATTAATTCAAAAATTTGTCCCGAAGACTCTAACTTTACCAATTTGTCTCAATAGATTATTTAAATGAAAACAAAACCTCACAGTTATGCGTCATTCATTCAACAAAAACTTTATTTAAAAAACAGTTGTTTTAATAGTCATACATCACAAATCATCCTACACTCAAATTTAAACATAAGTAATACAAATTACGACCAAATCTCACATACTAGTTCATAAGGTTTAACGACTCAACCTCCTACTCAAATCTAAATTTTTTACAAGTCTCATAGAAATTTACCAAAATTTAGACAAAATAGTTATTCTGTAGTGCCTCAATCTAGTTCTTCTGGTCCAAATCACATTGAGTGCCACCTGAGGGGACAAAGGAGATGAGCTAATGCTCAATAGAGAAACGATTACAAGTTTCATACATATATATTATATTCCTTTTGACGGCCCTGCATAGTTAGTTGTCCACCCAATACAATGCAAGTGGAAATCACAGTTCAATAATTCAAATATTCCAAACTATTATAAAACATCCATCAAAACTAACACATGTCTATTCAAGCAACATATAACCATGTGTGCAATTATGATGTTTGAAATGTCCTATTGGATCATTTGTAAATCCGAGCAACCTAAAGAGGCGTTGAAAGTCCAATCACTCAATGTAGGATATCATAAGTTTGATCACCCAATGTGGGACATCGTAAGACCGATCACCCGATGTGAAGTATCATAAGTCCGATCACCCAATGTAGGGCATTGCAAGTATATGAATGACAAGATAAAGATTTGCATCATTTCCACAAAATCTCAAAATCACCATACAGTATTCTTTAGTCAAGTCACTTTTAGTCCACAAAATTGAGTTCTCAAATCGTTTGGGATTTTCTAAAAATTTCGGCATTATAACTTCTATTTTTTATGAAAACCCAAAAATCTAATTTCCTACAGAAAGTAGTTCAAAATAGTATATATGACATACCAATTAATGTGACGTGCCTCACTGGCAGTTTATATCTTAAATCAGGTCAAAACAAACATAAATCACATTTTTATCAATTATTTCACGAAATTCCATATTAATTCAAAATATATGTAGATCAAAATCAAACAAATTTAAAAATCAAGTAATCGAATCCATACCTTAATCGAGTATCCAAAAAGCGTTACGGGACAATGGAGAATGTTTGGCATCATTTGGGTGTCGTTTGGAGGGCCGAGTGTCGTTTTCGAACCTTTGATTTCTTGGTTTGAAAACTTAATTTTCAAACGGAGTTTCAAATCAAAAAATGGACTTCATCACTGAATTCAAAACACCCAAAAATGCTAAGTTAGATATATAATTTGTCCAATTTAAAGCCAAGCCCCACTGTACACAAATCGAGACAAATCTAAGCCATTCGATTTCATTTTTTGTGCCCGTTCCAAAATATAGTCAATATATATATATATATATATATATATATATATATATATATCTATATATATATATATATATCATTTTTCACCATTTTCAACGTAAATTCCAAAAATGATATTAGTTTCAAAATCTAATGGTCCGATCAAAAAGTCAACTCCGAAACTATTTTCACATAAAGCTGTCTAATAAAATTAAAGTCAAATGGAGCAAAATTGAGATACAAGACACCTACCATAAGATTGCATGTGAAGAGAGAAGTCCACGACAACTAATTTCACGGCTAACAGTGGTCGGAATAAGCTCTGGCAAACAAAATCACCCGTGGAATTTTTCTGCATTTTCCCATGACTGGCTACTCTGGCAAGGCTGGTTCTAATGGCGCTACGATCATCCGGCAATGGCGTGTTGTTTCTGGGTAGTGGTGAGCTTCAACGACAGCCGAAGGAGGAGCAGCAGTGGCTAGCAGTAGAGGATGCGTCATGGGAACTTCGATAGAGAAGAAAGGAAATATAAGGGATTTAAGGGCAATTTTTGAAACTATAGTGCCACATGTCAGTTCCTGGTTAATTGGGCATTGTTTTACTTATTTGCACTTGGACCCAGTTTTTTAAAAATCTTCTCAAAAATGCCCTTAAATAATTATATTTTGACCCTAATTTTCAAACTTTCTTCATTCTTAAACCCAAATGAATCTAGACCAAAATTCCGTCCAAATTCATCAGTTTTTTTTTAAAAAAAATAAATTTGGTCGAAAGACCATAATATCCTTGTTTATTTAAAGGGGTTTTACATATATTTATAACTTGTGACAAGGTGGATTGGCTCATGTGGTAAAAATATTAATTATCTAGGATTTCGGTCTTAGGTTCAAGTCGCACTAGAATAAGCGTGAAAACCTATTATCTTGGAATGAGGTGGAAATTGAATAACCGTGAAAACCTATTATCCTGGTATCAGATAAACCATCGCTTTAAAAAGTATATAGATTTACATCTCGTTAATATCCACCTTCCTTATCGATCTACCATAAATTGGCTGGAGATTAATGGTTATAGCATTAAATTGCAACATCAAAATTACAACCTGGATAGAATTAATAAGTAATAAAAAGGCACAACTTTTTCTTCCCTCGTGGAAATTAAAAGCACGGGTCGTTTGCCAAATCTCTCCCATTCCTTTCCGGTACAATATAAGGTCACACTACTCACTCCTCCTCCTCCTCATTATTCCATCGTCCATAAGCTAATCAATAACCTTTCTCCACACATCAATTCATTCCTCTACTATCTCTGTCCCACACATTACATCGCTTTTCTTTCCCCAAAAGCTGGTGGGAATGACTTCTGAAATTAGAAAATTGGTGACCTTTGTCTAACTGCCAAACAAAAAACGACACCAAATCTCAACCTCAAACTAGAAACTAAAAAAACAAAAGCGAAGACCACTCTTAGTCCCACATTTTTTTTTAAACATAGTAACTTTCTTGCATATAAAAATGCACTCTTGAACCCTTCGCCCAAATCAACTCAATCAAAAATAACAACACACACTAACAAAACAAAACCATAACAAAAATGACTCTAACCTTCTCAAAACGCATTGCCGTTCAAGCGGCATTCGTAACGATCCTCGCCGCCGCGGCCGCCACAGTCGTATTGGGAGACGACCAAGTGCCGATCCCGGAAAGCAAGTCCCAAATAACCACGTGGTTCAACCATAACATAAGGCCTTACAAGGAGAGGAAGGCCACGCTGGACCCCGCCCTATATGCGGCGGAGGAAGGCGTCAGGATCGTCAAGGTGAGGAAAGACGGGAGTGGAGATTACACCAGAATAACTGACGCCGTTAAGGCCGTTCCCGCCGGGAACACGAAGCGGGTCATCATCGATATCGGGCCGGGCGAGTACCACGAGAAGGTGACCATCGATTACAGCCAGCCTTTCGTTACTTTAGTTGGGTCTTCGCCCATAGACAGGCCCGTCATCACATTTGGTGGTACGGCCAAGCAGTACGGAACTGTGGATAGCGCCACCGTCATTGCCTTGTCCAAATACTTCGTTGGTGCTAATCTTATTATTAAGGTATTATAATGTAGTTATTAATCGGGCTAAACCTAAGACTTAATAGTAGTATTACAATTAATAGTAGTATTATAATGTAGTTATTAATGGGGCTCCACTTTTATTATAATGTTATCAATCCGGCTAAATTTACGACTTATTATTAGTGGTATATAATTGATTTTTCTTTTATTTTTGGGGGGCAGAATTCTGCGCCGAGGCCGGATCCATACAAGAACAACGGACAAGCACTGGCGTTGAGGATTAATGGGGACAAGGCAGCCTTCTTTAATTGCAAATTCATTGGGTTTCAAGACACACTATGTGATGACAGAGGATACCACTTCTTTAAGGATTGCTATATTGAAGGCACAGTTGATTTCATATTCGGAAGAGGGACATCTCTCTACGTGGTATGCATATGTTGTCCACTAATAATTAAAATATTACATATTTTAAGAATGTATACAAACATAGTTCTAATAGGAAAATCACAATTTATTTAAATTTTGGATTGATTATTTTGTTTCTGCTTAAATTACCGCGAGCCGTTTCATTTTCATCCACAATGGTACTAAATTAAGAGCAATAATGATCCTTAAACTATTGTTTAGGAACTAACACAAATTGTTCTAAAAATTTAAGGACTAAAATCAAAAAAATTTAAAATTTGAAGTCCAGAAACGAGACTTTCTTATTAGCTTATAATCGGGAACCAATAAAGTAATTTTTTACAAATAATTTGTTTGATTGCAGAACGCGGAGCTATATGTGATAGGTGACAAAGGATTAACGGTGATAACGGCGCAAGGACGGAACCAAGACAAAGAGGACACAGGATACTCATTTGTGCATAGCGTTATACACGGCACAGGTAATGGCACTACCTACTTGGGAAGGCCTTGGGGTGGCATGCCTCGAGTCATTTATGCCTACACTGAGATGAGCAGCATTATCCAACCTGGTGGATGGAGCGACAATTTTCACCCGGAACGCACTGAGTATGTTACCGTTGTATCAATTAATTCTTTTTTTTTTCATATATATGAAAATAGACAATTAATAAATGATGTTAATTATATTTGTTAATTTGAAAAAAAAAAATAATGCAGCAAACTTTACTATGGAGAGTACAAGAGTACGGGACCAGGCTCAAACAAGGCTAAAAGAGTGAAATTCGCCAAGGAGCTAACCTTTGACCAAGTCAAACCTTTCATCACCCTTGGCTACATCAAGGCTGCCAGCTGGCTGCTTCCTCCCCCGAGACCATATTCAAATTAGGTTTAGATTATGAGAACAATATTAATAATGCAATAACAAATATTGTTGTATACTTAGGATATATATATACACACTAAACACTGATCTTACATTTGTTATAACTGTGACGTAATTAAAGTCGCCAAATTCATGCATGGCTCATGCAAAGCAGGGTCGCACTTCTTTTTTGCTTTTTCTGAATTTTGTTCACATCGCATCTAGATGGCATGGCAGATTGCTGTACATTGAGAGTACGTACTGGAATGAATATTCTAGTTTGCATTACTCTTTTCCTTAATTTCTTAGACTATATAGAGAGCAAACTGTATTTAATATACATAGAGAGTGTGATTTTAAAGTGAATTTAGCTCAGACGACTCCAGCAAAGCTGAAAAAGTGGGGAATAATAAGTGTTAGTCATAAAAACCTAAAATAGCAATGATAAAGATTACCTAGAGTCATATTAAATGTACAGACAAAATGCTAAGAAAAAATAAAAGGTTGTCGGACATTATGTCACGGCTCAAACTCCGAGACAGTGGCAAAAGAGGAATTTTATTAGAACTGAAAATTTTTTAGTTTATCAAGAAAAGATTTTAAGAGTTTTGAATTTTTAAAATTGCACAATAAATAAAAATATTTGAAATTCCAACCAATAAACCTATCCCACAATTCATAGTCACCAATAAACATAGACTGAATAATTATTAGAAAAATCAAATTCAAATTGTTAATCAAGCAGCATTATTCGCACCTCAACATCAAGCTAATATGACATATATAGCTTACAAATATATTCAAATAGTATAATCCATTTATTTAACAAAACTTAAACACAAGTCTTAAATCCACACTCCTAGTGTTACCAAATCACAAACTACAAGTAAAAGAAAGTTTTTTATTCTGCTTATTAATCATCAATGTCACATTGGACACCACCTGCGGAGAAAGTATGAGGGGTGAGTATAAAATACCCAGTAGGTTATCCAATTACCCTTTGGGAAAGCTTTTTTATAATTCTCAAAACATCTACATAGTTAGTAGTACTAGAAAGCACTTTTATAAATATTAAGTGTTCAAAACATAAGTAGAAAACTATTACAGAAAGTCATGCTAAAGACCAAATCAAGTATCAAGGTCAAACATATTAAAAATCATAATAAAACAAGCATAATGCACATCACATACATCAAGACCTCACATGAGCTCTCACCATCCCATCACAACCAAAGAAAATTATACTACATGTATTGAGTACTCTCTACCTGACATCTATCTATAGAAACCGGGAGGACACTCGTGTGTCTAATCCTACCGAGCCGGAGGGGCACCAAATGCCTACACCTATCGAGTAGAGATAGTTAGAAAACAAACTCCACACGGGTTTACGGGCGCTCACCGAAGGCGGGTGTACTAGTCTGCTTACTACAACACCGTGATGTCTAAGATGACTCTTATGCATGATCATATGAAATATGCAATATGTGAAGTCTCAAACAATCATGCAGTGGTTTAATATTCTAGACGTACTCTGATTTTTAAATAGAAATCTATTTTGTACTTAAAAATCCAAAAGTACAGTACTTGTGGTTTAACCAAATCCTAAGTTTAAAACTTATACAAAATCATATGTATAATATTTAGAGCAATCCACAATATTTCACAAGTTCACAGTTCATTAAAATAATTATTCCAATAATTTAATTTAATAAAATCACAAAATTTTACTTTTCAAAATAAATTCCAATTTTAATGAAAAATAATAGAAAATAAGGAAATTGAATCTCCTACCTCGAAATAATAATTATGCTCAGCTAATGACGCTCGAAAAGTCCTTTGTTGGTTAGCTGGTTGTTCAGATGGTCATTTCCGAATCCCGATACATTCACTCAATTAAGTGAATTTTTAAACAGGACCTCAGATTAAGAAACGGAAGTCACCACTCAATTCGGAACACCCAAAAACATTGGGTTAGACATAAAGTTTATCGAAATTCAGGTATTTTATATCAAAATTCAAGTTATGATCTCACTGAGTCTAAATTCGAACTCAGAACTCAATTTCGAGGTCTCGAGCATTAAATGGGCTCAAAAATCCAAAAATTATAAAAAAAAAAACCGCATTTTGTCAGCACTTCCCGGTCACAGCGGGTAGGTGCGTTGAGCGGCTGGGATAGTGGTGAGCTTGCGGGTGAACACTAATAGTGGTTGGTTTTTTTTTTTCATTTTTTGGCTAGAGACCTTTAGGGAAAAAGAAGAAGAATTTTGGGGATTAATAAGCAATTTCTGAAACCGTAGATAGTGGAACACATGTCAGTCTCTTGTTTGACTGAAAAATCTTCTTGAAATTTCAATTAGGCCACAAATTTTAAAAAAATTCTCACTTTAATCCCTTCTTAATTATATTTTTGTCCCCAGTTTGTAATTCCTTTGTCACTTTTGCCTTAAATACACCTAGACTTTATTTTGTCTAAGTTCAACACATAATTTAATTTAAAATATTTTTAGATTTTTAGTTTATTAATATGAGAATGTAGAATTACCAAAATGTCCTTAAATTAAAATTACTTAATTACCCTTACAAAATTTAAGATTTTACATCTTCTCTCTCCTTAACAAAGAATTTCGTCCCGAAATTTGGATACAAGGGCAAAGTACAACTTCAAACTAAAAGTTAAACAAATAAAGATATTTTTCATACATTTCTATTTCTAGCTCCCAAGTGGCTTCGTCTTCCTTAGGGTGGTGCTAAGGAACCCTGACAAGTGGTATCTCTCTCTGTCAAACCACTTTGAGCTCTCTCCCTAGTATTCGAACTAGTTGTTTCTCATATGTTATATCTTCTTGTAATGGCACTTCCATACACTGAATAACATGCAATGGGTCAGGTACATACTTTATGAGTATCAAGACATGAAAAACATTGTGCACTTGGCCCAATTATGGTGGCAAATCCAAGCAATACGCTACGGGCCCAATTCTAGTAGTAATTTCAAATTGTCCAATATACCTTAGAGCCAATTTGCCTTTAAGTCCAAATCTAGTGATTCCACACATTGGCGTCACTTTCAAGAATACTTGATCACCAACTTCGAACTCTACTTCACGTGTTTTTGGGTCCACATAGCTTTTCTGACAACTCTACATAACGTTAAGTCTTTCCTGAATCTTGTTAATTTTCCTATAGTCTCTTGTATCAGTTCAAGCCTAAGAGGAACATACTCCTCTGCATTAACCCAATACAAGAGTGATCTACATGGTCTCTAATATAATACCTCATCTGGAGCCATGCTAAGACTGGTTTGGAAGCTATTGTTATAAGTAAATTCTACTAATGATAGGTGATCATCCCAACTTCCACTAAAATCCAATACACAAGAGCGAAGCATGCCTTCTAGAATCTAAATAGTCCTCTCAGATTGGCCATTTTTCTGAGGATAGTGAGCAGTATTGACATTTAGCTCTATCCCTAAAGCTCTCTAGAACTTGGATGTAAATCTTGGATCTCTGTCAGATACTATGCTTGATGGTACTCTATGCAATCGAACAATATCGTCAATATAGAGACGACTAAGCTTGTTAAGTGAAAAATTAGACCTGGTTGGTATGAAATGAGCAGTCTTCATCATACGATCAATTATAACCCAAAACTACGTCGTTCTTTCTTCGAGTCATAGGCAAACCCATTACAAAGTTCATTGTGATCTTATCCAATTTCCACTCTTGTATGGGTAAAGGCTATAGCAGTCTAGCTGGTCCAATTTCCACTCTTGCTGATATATCATGCACTTAGCCACAAAAGTAGCAACGTCTCATTTCATACCTTTTCACCAATATTATTTTTTTAGATCATGATACATCTTTGTGCTTCCAGGATGTAATGCAAACTTGGACTTATGAGCTTCAGTGAGAATAGTCTCTCTAAGATGAGGATCATTAGCTATTACTAGCTTTCCTCTGAAAACCACAAATCCTTCTCTATTTGTACTCCAACTTTCCAATTGTTCACCACTTTCAAGTTGATTCCAGATCATTCTCAACTCTTGATCTTGTCATTGACTTTCCTGCACAATCTCGAGGAGTGCAGGTATGACAACAACATTATTGAGATAAAAAGTGTTGCCAGACTCGAAGTACTGCAAGTTAAAATCACCAATTACCACTAAGTTCTTCTAATCTTAAAAAATAAGTGTAGCTAATATACCATGAGATTTTCTACTCAAAGCATCAGCTACAACATTGGCCTTGCTAGGATGGTACTGTAGTTCGAAGTCATAGTCTTCCATATATTCAACCTATCTTCATTTCCTTAAATTCAGATCCCATTAGGTGAAGAGATATTTCAAACTCTTATGGTCAGAGAATATTTTAAATTTCACACAATATAGAAAACACCTCCAAATTTTGATTGCAAAATTACTGTTGCAAATTCCAGATCATGGGTAGGATAGTTTCTCTCATGTGGCTTAACTGACAACAAGCATACGCTACTACTTGACTATTTTACATCAGAACACATCCCAATCCCATCTTTGAAGCATCGGTATATACCACATAAGTTTCATTACTTTCATAAACAGTAAGAACAGGTGCAGTTGTCAAACTGTGCTTCAGTTTCCTGAAAGCTTCCTCATAATCACTACTACTTGACAAGAAGCATACGCTACTACTTGACTATTTTACATCAGAACACATCTCAATCCCATCTTTGAAGCATCGGTATATACCACATAAGGTTTATTACTTTCATAAACAGTAAGAACAGGTGCAGTTGTCAAACTGTGCTTCAGTTTTCTGAAAGCTTCCTCATAATTACTTTCCCAAATGAACTTGACATCTTTTCTTATCAACCTTGTCAGTAGTAATGTGACCCTTGAGAAATTCTAAACAAAACAACAGTAATAGCCTACCAAACCAAGGAAACTTCGTATCTTTATAACATTCTTTAGTCTTTCTCACTTTAGAACGACTTCTACTTTAGCAGAATTGACTGAGATCTTTCCTACTTTAGAATGGCTTCTACTTTAACAAAATCGACAGAGATACCTTCTTGAAAAATTACATCCCCCAAGAATTTAACTTCTGACATCCAGAAGTCACATTTTGATCTCTTGGCATATAACTTTTGGCTTCTTAAAATTTCAAGCACTATCCTCAAATATCTGGCATAATCTTCCTGAGTCTTGGAATACACAAAGATATCATCAATAAAAACAACCATAAAACGATCTAAGTACAGCTTGAAAATCCAATTCATAAGGTCCATAAAAGCTGCAGGTGTATTCGTTAAACTAAAAGGTATTACCAGAAACTCAAAGTGACCGTAATGAGTTCTAAATGTTGTTTTTGATATATCGTCCTCTCTTATCTTTAATTGGTGATAACCTAATCTCAAGTCAATTTTAGAGAAGAATCTTGAACCACCAAGTTGATCAAATAGCTCGTCAATTCTTGCTAAAGGATACTTGTTCTTTATTATCAATTGGTTTAACTTCCTATACTCCACACAAAGCCTTAAAGTACCGTCAGCTTTCTTGGCGAACAAAACAAGAGCACCCTAAGAAGACACTATTTTATATAGAAAACTTAATTATTGAAATAATGGTTACATATTCAACTTGAAATATTGATATCCTCCTATAGGAGTTCTTGTTAGTAGAGTAGACAAGTAAATTAAATGGTAGTTAGAAATATAAGATATGTGATATTTGTCTTATTTTCTAAATGAAATTGTTTTAGTTTGACTTATTATTACATGACTTCCCATAGGAGATTTTTAATTAATGGGAAGTTGAATTACCATGATTATTAGTGATAGTCTAGGGATACTTCACTTGTATATTATAGATTTTATTTTATATTATATTAATTATTTAAAATATTTATTACATGATGTTTGCTATTATATGAATTATTTATTTTCATTCTAGTAGATATGTCTTTAACTCCTTTGTTCATTGTACTTACACACACATAATGTGTCTGGTTAAACTATGTTGTCTGGATTAATGTAACCTAGATTTAGTATTTATCACTGATATGCTATTAAGTTCTTACTCCTATATATTTGTCCATATTCACTGGTGAGACTAGTGAAGAAAAATAAAGCATATATGTAGTAGGAGAATTCCTAGACAATTCATTGATATATGTTGACATATAATGACCAATATGTTACTGCATAAAATTCAAGGAATTCAAACTACTATAATATTATGCTGCATCTCAATGAGATACCCAACGAACATCTTCACTAAGCTAAAGTAGCTAAAATCGAATTTTTTAATCCTTGGCTGAAAGAAAAATGTTTTCTATATAACACTAAAGAATGTTGAAAGAAAATTGTTAGGAATACTTATACAATACTTGATTCAAAGGTAATAACAATTTATTGTTCATTAACTTATTTTAGTTGATGACTTAATAAATCTTGGATAGGATTCAAGAATCATTAATTATGTTTGCTTGTCTGTTACAAAGAGCTCTAAGAAACTAAAGAGTTTAGTGAAGGCTAGTTCACTAAGAGTAAGGACTACAATGACTATAGTATTTATACATAAAATTAGAGCTATTTAAATTCATATTTGATGAATTTATGAATCAGGACGTTAAAGTATTACTCCGAATGAAACCCTTGGATATCAAATTATTCAATTGTTCTTTCAATTCATTCATCTCTGTAGGAGCCATACGGTAGGCTAGAATAAAAACTGACTGAGCCCCAGAAACAAGATCAATACAAAACTCGATCTCCCTATCTGGTGGTAGCCCTGGTAAATTCTCTGGAAATACCTTTGGATATTTGCTCACCACCGGTATCTATAGGTCTTAATCATCAGTTCTCATCTCACTACCAATGGCAAACAAGTTCCCATAACACTTAAGTTTCTTTCTACCACCCAAATAGGCTTTCAGAACAGAACTTGGTTTCAATGAATTCATTTGAGCTTGACATATTATGGGTTTTCCATCATCTAGAAAAAGAGTCACTTGTTTAATAACAATCATCAATAGCTCGATACTTGGATAACCAATCAATACCGAGTATTACATCATACTATTTCATTGGAAATACAATTAAATCAATAAGTAATTCTTTACCATCAATCACTATACAATAAGATTTACACACACTAGACACATCAGCTATTCCACCCATAGGTGTTCCCAATGTCAAGACATAATCCAAATTAGAAAATTCTAACCTCAAAAGTTGAATAAACAACAAGCATATGAATAAATGAGATGCACTAGTGTCAAACAAAACATGTAACCAAGACTATGAAATAAGAACCATACCGTCAACAACACCTCGGCCAGTATGTTTATTTGTAGCATTGGTTCCAAAAATTGTATAAGTTTGGCCAGTGACTTTTCCTTTTCCCTTATTGTCTCTTCCTTGTCAAAGACGATTGCTGCTAGATCCTAGGCCACTGCTACCATATCCACAACTCCCGTGACTCCCTGAAGCCCAAGGAGTCAGAAAATTCTGAGTGCAACCTTGAGGGTGGTACTGGTGCTGGTAAGGTGATGGAGTTGAAAAAGCTTGGGAAACACCCTGAGATTACTGAGACCTAGCTGAAGTATTATAGTGAGGTGCTGAACTAAAGTAGCTTTCAAGTGGTTTTCTTGAGAAAGAGGGGATTTCTGTAGACATTTTGGGCACCCATTCCTCTTATGGCCCTGCTGACCACAGTGGTAATGCGTATATGGACTGAACCTCTTTTTACCTATGAACCACTACTAGAATAGCTTTTGCTATTTGGTGAACCTTGGGCAGACCATTATCCTTGGTTCCTTTTGTTCACTTTTCTATCATTACTATTATTCTTTCTTGCATCCTGGTCATTTTCTACGGCTTCAGCTCGTTGGGCAGCTAACACTATTGAAAAAGAATGACAAACAAGTGAATAGCGATACGGTTGTGGATATTTTGATTCAGACCATTCTTGAACTTCGCAATTCGGTAAGTGTCACTCACCGTTGGGCTAAGGGCAAGGTTTGCCAATTCTGTGAACTCCACGTATTGGTTCACTATTATATTCCTTTGAGTAAGTCTCTCAACTTGTTAATCACCATTTGCATAATGTGCTTTGAAGAAGAGTCTTTTAAATTCTTCCCATATTACGTCTTCTACATTCTGCATAACCTTAACAGTATCCCACCAATGGATAGCATTTTCCATCAAGCGAGATATAAAAAATACAGCCCAGAACTCTGTAGGAGGACCAAGGGTCTAAAAGTATCGTGCCATTTCACGCAACTATGTGTTGGCAACTAGTGAGTCTAGGTTCCATCATACTGTCTAGGCTGAAGGCATATAAACTTCTGAAGATGGTTAACTTGACCGGGTTGATACTCTTGTTATGGTTGAGATTGAAGTTGAGGCCGATAGTTAGGGCCTTGCATCCCAAAGAAAGCATAACGTATTGGTTCGAAAAATTAGTTAAAGTCTTGTGAAAACTGGAGGGGGCTTAGCACCAGGTTGGCACCTCGGAGCTCTCCTAAGAGGCATTTTTGAAAGTCGGAAATGATATACCAAACCATTAGTGAGGTAATGATCTATATCGTCATAAAAATAATTTCAATCCACTTTAATGGTGCTATATCTGCAGTATTTAAATCTCGACTCTGATACCGTAATTTCTATCACGACCCAAACCCCGACACAGTGGCAGAAAGGAAATTTCACTAGAAATAGAAATTTCTTAGTTTATAAAGAAAAGGTTTTAAGAGTTTTGAATTTTTAAAATAACACAATAAATAAAAATATTTGGAATTCCAACTAGTGAACCTATCTCACAGTTCATCGTCACCAAATAACATAGACTGAATAATTATTAGAAAAACCAAATTCAAATAGTTAGTCGAGCATCATCATTTACACCTCAACATCAAGCTAGTACAGCATATATAGTTTACAAACATATTCAAAGTAGTATAATCCATTTATTTAACAAGTCTTAAATCCATACTCCTAGCATTACCAAATCATAAACTACAACTAAAGGATAGCTTCTTATTCTGTTTGTTGGTCGTGAATATCACACTGGACACCACCTATGGAGAAAGTAGGAAGAGTGAGCATAAAATGTCCAATAGGTTACCCAATTACCCTTTGGGAAAACCTTTTTATAATTTTCAAAATATCTGCATGGTTAACAGTATTGGAAAGAATTTTTATAAATATTAAGTGTTCAAAACATAAGTAGAAAACCATTACAGAAAGTCATGCTTAAGATCAAACCTAGTATCAAGATCAAACATATTGAAAATCATAATAAAACAAGTATAATACAGATAACATAAATCAACACCTCACATGAGCTCTCACCATCTCATCACGACTAGAGCAACATATACTAAATATATTGAGTACTCTCTAGCTGATATCTATCTCTAGAAACCAGAAAGACACTCATATGTCTAATCCTATTAAGCTAGAAGGGCACCGAATGCCTACACCTATCGAGGGGAGATAGTCAGAAAATAAACTTCGTGCAGGTTTACTGGCTCTCACCGAAGGCAAGTGTGCTAGTTTGCTTACTACAATACCGTGATGCCTAAGATGACTCTCATGCATGATCATACGAAATGTGCAATATATAGAGTATCAAATAACCATGGAGTGGTTCAACATTCTAGACGTGTTCTGATTTTTAACTAGAAATCCATTTTGTACTTAAAAATCCAAAAGTACAGTTCCTGTGGCTTGACCAAATCCCAAGTTTAAAACTTGTATAAAATCATACGTAAAATATCGAGAACAGTCTATAATATTTCACAAGTTCATAGTTCATTAAAATAATTATTCAAATAATTTAATTTAATAAAATCACAAAATTTCACTTTTCAAAATAAATTCCAATTTTAATGAAAAATAATAGAACACGAGGAAATTGAATTCTCTACCTCGAAATAGTAATTATGTTGAGCAAATGACACTAGAAAAGTCCTCTATTAATCAGCTGGTTGTTTAGATGATCATTTCTGGATCCCAATACGTTCACTTGAAAAAGTGAATTTTCAAACGGGACCTCAGATTGAGAAACAGAGGTCCCCACTAAATTCAGAACACCCAAAAACATTGGGTTAGACATAAATTTTATCGGAAACAGGTTCTAGCGCGGAACCGGGCCGAGGCACGCAAAATGGTGCAATTCATTAGCTATTTTTTCGATTTTCGTGCAACTTCGGAAAATAGTGATATTTTATATCAAAGTTCAAATCCCGACCTCACTGACTCCAAATTCGAAGTCAGAACTTAGTTTCGAGGTCCTAAGCATTAAATAGGCTCAAAAATCTAAAATTATAATAATACCGCATTTTAAAAATAATTAAAAAAAATACCTCTTTTTCAATTCGATAATAAATGATCTTCTGGTTGCTGTTTCAACACTTCAAAATCATGAGATTTCATGTTTCAATCTCCTCTTTCACGTGTTATAATTTTTTCGGGCAAAATAACTCAATTCTAAAATAATTATGAAAATACCACAAAAATTTAATATTATAAAATAACTCAATTCTCACTGGAGCCAAGTTCGCAGCTGTGGGTGGTCAGAAAGAAAAGCCGGCATCAAAACAAGTTCAACGGCAGTGACGGCGAGCTGATTGGATGTCGGAAGAAGAAATAGCGGGTGATTTTCCGGCACGATGGTGGAAAATTTGGGAGCTCTGACGAGACGTGGCAGTTCATGGCAGCAGCACCTGGCATGGCCTCATCGGCACTTCCTAGTCACTGCAGCCATACGCAGTGGGCGGCTGGGCTAGCAGTGAGCTCGCTAGTGGACAGTAACAGAGGTTGGTTTTTTCTCGTTTTTTGGCTAGGGACCTTTGGAGAAGAAGCAGAAGAATTTGGGGGATTAATAGGCCATTTTCTGAAACTGTAGATAGTGTGACACGAGTCAATCTCTGATTTGGCCAAAAAATCTTCTTGAAATTCCACTTTGGCCACAAATTTTAAAAAGATTATTTCACTTTAGTCCCTTCTTAATTATATTTTTATCCCCGATTTATAATTTTTTTTTACTCATGCCCCCAATGCACCTAGACTTTATTTTGTCTAAGTTCAACATAGATAATTTAATTTTAAATATTTTCAGATTTTTATTTAATTAATCCAAAAATGTAGAATTACCAAAATACTCTTGAATTAAAATTACTTAATTATCCTTACAAAATTTCAGATTTTACACGTTATATCATAAATTCCTACGAGTAGAATTTTAGCCAGTACAAAAAATGATATCCAATTGACTGGAATTGATATTTCTCGACGCTTTTGAAAAATCCAAAACCCTTCGATTATATCCATTCGATCCTATTGCTCTTATCGTTCCCTCACACGTCTTATTTTTCAATTTGACTAACGTATTACCACGATTTTCATTTTTTTTTTTTGGAGGAAATTCTGGAAAGGACAATTTTCCACGAGTCTAACCAACGTACTAGTTCTGATTCTAGATATGCATGACGGAAATTCTAGTTTGTCTTTAACTTCAGCTTAATGCACGGGAAATTCCCGAAAGTTTTCCCCTTAATTATTTCTTTTTCTTTCTTCTTTTTTCTTTTTATCTCTGTTTGCTTTGTCTTTTTTTTTTTTCAATTAGGGAATTAATCTTTTGTTAACTATAGATTATTTATATCAATTTTGTTTTCTTTCTATAACAACTATTCAAAGTTTTGCGTAGAAATGCTCTAGTTTCATACGTAGAGGGTTTACAGCTATTATTGTAAAACCAAGAGATGTTTAGGAGCATAATGTCACGACCCTAGCCTTAAACTAGACAACGTGCGACACTTAGTCCAATTCGACGCACTAAGTCAGCCTACCAACACTCAAGAAAGGAACTTAGAGTAAGCTTTTGAGACAAAGTGGTAAAGATGATAGAGTTTAGGTGAATGAAGCTCTGTATTACTCTTAGAATACTTAGAACTCTTACAAATGGGACTTGTGTATAAATGAACCCAAGGGGTCCTTTATATAGGCAAAGCCTAAACCAACCAATGGTTAGGATCGTGCCAAGTGGCATGATCTTACAAAGGGTCTAGATTATTCTCAACTAAAGTTATAATATCTACAAAGATATTTACATAGAGAATTCTAGAACAAAGCATGGTCTAGATCCTTTTAAGAGGTTCACCCACCATCTTGGCTCTTCTAAGTCATTCTAGGAGCTTCTAAGACCGTCCAACCCATTTAGTACCATCCGACCTTGTCTAGAACCTTCTAGGAGTTAGTAACACCAACTAGAGTCTTCTAGCATGGCCAAGAGTTCTCTTGATCACTCTAGAAATGTCCACCACGGTCTAGGGTCTTCCTCAATCTTTTTGAGTGAGCAGTATATATAGAGGACCTTAGAGCTATGAGCAACAACATTTGAATTTTTGGGAGCCAAATGAACGAGGCGTGACACCCTCCCCCACTCAAGTTCGCGACGTTCCTGTCGCGCCATCGACTTTGAACCGCTCAATGTGATTTTTAAATTGCCACAAGGCATCTTCATGCTCCTAGCTAGCCTCGGCCTCGGGCAAATTTTTCCATTTCACTAAGTATTCCCGATAATTAGGAATACCACTTCGGGGGATCAAGCGATCAGCCAAGATGCACTCTACCTCTTTATCAATAGAGGTTACCACTGCATTAGGAGCCCTTTTAGATTATCCCCTTGAAGAATCTCTCTTATCTCCATGGTAGGGTTTTAGCATGCTAACATGGAAGACAGGGAAAATCTTTAACTTGGCAGAGAGTTGAAGCTTATAGGAGACCTTACCTACACGCTTGAGTACTGGAAATGGACCTTCGGATTTGCGCACCAACCTTTATGCACCTTCCTTAAGGTTTTGAATTGTTGGGGCAACAACTTGACAATGACTAAATCCCCCACTTGATACTCAACGTGCCTCCTCTTTTTGTCGGCCTACTTCTTCATTCTTTTAGAAGCTTTGTTCAAATAGGCTCTAGCCAACTCCGCTTGTTCATGCCATGCATTAGCAAACTTGAATGTTGCAGGACTCTTCCCATCGTAACTTGCCGCTAAGGCATGTGGGGTCATAGATTGTTGACCCATGACTATCTCGAAGAGACTCTTGCCCGTAGACTCGCTCCTCTGGAGGTTAAAGGAGAATTGGGCTACATCAAGTAGTTTTGCCCAATCTTTTTGATTGGCACTCACAAAGTGCCTCAAGTATAACTCCAGCGAGGCATTCACCCTTTCCGTCTGGCCATCGCTTTGGGGATGAAAGCTAGTAGAAAAGTTCAAATCTAATCCCATCAACTTGAACAATTCTGTCCAAAACTTTCTAGTGAATCGAGGATCACGATCACTTACGATGTTTGATGGGACTCCCCAAAGCTTCACGATATGCTTCATAAAGAGTCGTGCAGTCTCATCGGCGGGCAATCGGGTGAAGCAGATATACAAGTGGCATACTTGCTGAAGCGATCAACCACCACTATAATGCTGCCAAAGCCCTCTGACTTAGGCAGGCTAGTAATAAAATCCATGGAAACACTCTCCCACGGTCTCTCAGGAATGAGAAGAGGTTCCAACAATCCGCCCGGTGATTGTTGTTCCACCTTGTCTTGTTGGCATACAAGACAAGTTCGTATATAGGCCTCGACATCATCCCTCAGTTGAGGCCAGTAGTAGATAGATTTGACAAGAGCAATAGTGCGTTTCTGACCTGGGTGACCAGCCCACAAGGAATCATGGCACTCTTTGATGAGCTCTTTTCTTAAGTTCCCCCACTTAAGCACATAGAGTCAATTGCCTTTGGTATAGAGAAGTCCGTTGCTCAGCCAAAAATGTCTCATCTTTCTTTCCGTTACTAGGGGCAGCAGACTCTTTGCAAGAACATCGTGTTCCAATCCTTCCTTGATTTTCTCTATCAATGTGCTATCGGACCTACTTAAGGCAGCCAGCTCCGCCTTTCTGCTTAGAGCATCTGCCACCACATTGGCCTTACTAGGCTTGTATTCCAGCTTGTAATCAAATTCTGCCAAGAAGTCTTGCCACCGAGCATGCTTGGGACTCAATTTTTTCTGAGTTTGAAAGTAGCATGTGGCTACGTTGTTAGTCATGATCGTGAAGTGAGTATCCAATAAGTAGTGCCACCATACCCTTAGGCAATAGATGACAGCAGTCATCTCTTTTTCTTGCACCGTGTAGCATCTCTCGGTGTCATTGAGCTTGCGACTTTCATAAGCAATTGGACGCCCTTCTTGCATTAATACCCCGCCAATAGCAAAGTCAGAGGCATCCATATGTAGCTCATATGCCTTTGAGTGATCAGGTAAGCTAAGAACTGGCTCTTCGCTTACCGCCCTCTTCAAGTCTTCGAATGAAACTTGACACTTAGGTGTTCATTCCCAAGACTTGTTCTTCTTGAGCAGGTTAGTAAGTGGCGCTGCTCTTGTTGAGTAGGACTTGATGAACCGCCTATACTAATTCACAAGTCCGAGGAAAGATCTTAACTCTGGCACCTTCGTAGGGGGTTCCCATTCTTGGATGGCTTGCACCTTGGCTTCATCCATCATAAGTTTCTCATCCTTTATCTTATGCCATAGGAACATCACTTCCTCTTGGGCGAAAGAGCACTTCTCCTTCTTGATGAATAGTTGGTTTTCCCTCAAGACCTCGAACACCTTCCTCAAATGTTCTAGGTGCTCTTCCATGGTCTTGCTATAGACGACTATATCATCAAGATGGACTACTACGAACTGATCGAGGTAGGGATGGAATAACTTATTCATGAGGGTGTAAAAGGTAGCAGGTGCATTGGTAAGACCAAATGACATGACTAAGAACTCATAAGCACCATACATTGTCACGCACGTGGTCTTGGGCTCATCCCCCTCTGCTATATGCGCTTGGTAGTTGTTGTTGATTTTACAATAACTACGCAAGTGCACGTGCCGAAACAAGTAATATAGTAGTGAGTGAGTATCGTCTCCACAGGGATTGATTACCAAAATTATTTGTAAAAT
>JXTB01000046.1:500526-531346 GCA_002914805.1 Parasponia andersonii
AAGGACCACTTTTTCCTCATTTCTCTTTAGCTGGTATTTACTGTTGGCTGTCAGCACCAGCTGTTCAAAATAAATACCAGCTGGAAGTTAACTCTGTTGTTCAGTGTTGCTCTAGCGTGTTGCTGCAGCAAAGTTGCTTCCAGCTTTCACTTAAGTTCAGCTTTCCTTCTAGGTTGCTGTCATTTAATCTCTGCAGGGCTTAAGACCAGATTTCAGTAATTCTAATAAAAATCAAAGGAAATAAACTAGAAATTAACTAGATTAGATCTTAAACATCAGCGACGCCAAAAACTAAAAAAAAAGTAAAGAAAGGCACCTAAACTATAAAATTTATTCTTCTAAAGCAACTATCCTATGACTAAAAATACACAAGATAACTCTCTTTTCATAGAGTTATCAG
The DNA here is from genome assembly GCA_002914805.1 of Parasponia andersonii. Taxonomy (NCBI): domain Eukaryota; kingdom Viridiplantae; phylum Streptophyta; class Magnoliopsida; order Rosales; family Cannabaceae; genus Trema; species Trema andersonii. The sequence goes on from JXTB01000046.1 coordinate 500,927, forward strand.
TAGTACCCCGAACGTAGATCAAGCTTTGAGAAGTATCTAGCGTTCCCAAGTTGATCGAACAAGTCTGCAATAAGCGGGATGGGGTGCTTGTTCTTTACCGTCACTTGCTAAGAGCCCGGTAATCAATGCACATCCTTAGTGAGCCATCTTTATTTTTCTGGAACAACACCGGGGCACCGAAAGGAGCTTTGGAGGGCCTGATGAAACCCGCATCAAGCAACTTCTTTAGTTGTTTCCAGAGTTAGCATTCTGCTAACTCTGGAGGGGCCATTCGATAAAGACTCATCGCAGGTGGCCTCGTGCCTGGCTCAAGCTCAATTTCATGATCCACCTCCTTCCTAGGTGGAAGTTTCTTAGGCAGGGCGTCAGGCATCACATCTTGGAATTCATCCAAGATAGTTTGTACCTCCATGGGTAGATTACCTTGAGGTTCTAACTCTTCATCATCGTGCTCCTTTAGGATGGCCAAGTAACTCTCCTCCTCTCTTCTCAAGCCCTTCTTGAATTGAAGTGCAGAGAGTACTTTGTTTACCACTTTTGTGGACCGCTCCGTTGGTACCACACAAGTCTTTTCACCATCTATGATGCACATAGAGTTGGCAAAAGGAACAGGGAATGCCCGCACTGCATCAAGGAATTCCAAATCAAGCACTACCACAAAATCATCCATTGGCACTACTGATAAGTTGACTTGGCCAGTCCATGCACCTAGGCTAGCCTTAACATCATCAGCAACCCCATGGATGGGGCGTGCTGCTGAGTTCACTGCCTTGAGGGAGCCCCCTCCATTGGACACCATCAAGCACAACCGCCTAGCTTCCTCAACAGAAACGAAGTAGTGGGATGCACCCGTGTCAACCAAGGCTTTAGTGGTTTTGTCATTGATTGTTGCATCCACGAAAAGTAGGCCCTTAGCTTGTGACTTAGGGGCTGACCGCAAGATATTCAGGAGTTGCAAGGAACCAACATGTGCACTACCGTCCTCTCTATCACCTCCTTCTTGGCTTGGCTCGTAGGTAATTAAGGCATTGAGAGCTTTCTTCTTAGGACACTCGCGTGCCTAATGTGGCCCATCACAAAGAAAGCACTTGACTCTTGGCTTGGAAAAGTCACGGTCTTCCTTCTCTTTGCCCTTTTCTTGGTGCCTGTAGGAGGAACTATCTTTGTTCCATTTTCCTCCTTTTGTTTGCTCTCCCCCACTCTTTGTTCTACCACCCTTCTTGTCTTTGGCCTTAGAAGGGTCCTTATTGGTAGAGTAATCAACAAGACTCTCGGCTACTGCAATAGCATCAGCCAAATCCTGAACGCCACGGCGCTTGAGCTCTAATTTGGCCCAGTTCTGAAGACCATCCATTAACAAGAATAAGGCGTCTTTATCTGAAGTGTCAAGGACTTCGAGCAAGAATGTGGTAAACTCTTTCACGTAGTCTCTAACACTACCAGATTGTTTGAGGCGGAGAAGACGGCCTCTCGCCTCCTCTTCGGCATTCTCAGGGAAGAATTGCCTTTTTAGCTCTCTTTTGAAGTTATTAAAGGTGGCTATAGTGCACACCCCTCGTTGCATCTCCCCGTGTCTCCGCCTCCACCGTAGCATGGCGGTATCGGTTAGATACAAGGCAGCATTACGAATTTTACCGGCATCATCCGTCACACCGATGACCTCAAAGTATTGTTCGAGTCCCCATAGGAAGTTCTCAACTTCCCTAGCATTGCGAGTACCATTAAAGGTCTTTGGTTTAGGTACTTCAACCTTCCTTGCCTCAATGGTTGTTGTGGTGGTCACCCCCGTGGCCACCGCTCGCTTGCACAAAGCAAGATCACCACCCATCTTATCTACTCTAAGTAAAACATTACTGAGTTCTCTTTGGAAGAGATCTCGTATCTTGGCAATCTCCGAATGAAGGGACTTAATCTCGCGCCTTAAGTCGGTCTCTAGCCCACCAAGCGCATCTTTGATGCCGTTATGGATCTCCACATCCTCGGTCTCCAAACCGTCGCAACGGCCATCTAGATCGTCTACACGCTCGCCCAACGTGCCTAAGTTGGACTCTAGTCAGGACATTCTAGCCTCCAAGCTAGTCACCACGTCCCTTGACTTGCCGCGGGTAGCACCCTTCTTCCCTTCATCACGCCCACATTCAGAAGCACCAACTTTGACGGGGTCAGGAGTTGCAACCATAGTCTTCATTTAGACAATGGAACCACCAAGATACAATGAGCAACCAAAGCTCTGATACCACGCTGTCACGACCCTAACCTTAAACTAGATAATCGTGTGACACTTAGTACAGTTCGTCGCACTAACTCAGCCTACCAACACTCAAGAAATGGACTTAGAGTAAGCTTTTGAGACAAAGTGATAAAGATGATAGAGTTTAGGTGAATGAAAGCTTTGTATTACTCTTAGAATACTTAGAACTCTCACAAATGGGACTTGTGTACAAATGATCCCAATGGGTCTTTTATATAGGCAAAGCCTAAACTAACCAAGGGTTAGGATCGTGCCAAGTGGCATGATTTTACAAAAGGTCTAGATTATTCTCAACTAAAGTTATAATACCTACAAATATATTTACATAGAGAATTCTATAACAAAACATGGTCTAAATCCTTCTAAGAAGTTCACCTACCATCTTGGCTCTTCTAAGTCATTCTATGAACTTCTAGGACCGTCCAACCCATTTACTACCATCCAGCCTTGTCTAAAGCCTTCTAGGACTTAGTAGCACCAACTAGAGTCTTCTAGCAAGGCCAAGACTTCTCTTGATCACTCTAGAAGTGTCCACCACGTTCTAAGGTCTTCTTCAATCTTTTTGGGTGAGTAGTATATATAGAGGACCTTAGAGCCATGAGCAACAACATTTGAATTTTTGGGAGCCAAATGAGTAGGACGTAAGAATAATCTCTAATTAAACTGCCTCATGATAAACTACTAAAAGGTTTCAACAAAATTAATACTACATGACTCAAATACCTCTACGTTGAACACCATTAATTAATTGGAGAACATAGTTATTAATTTTCATTCCCCCAATAGTTTTCAAATTAAAAGAATAAGATTATATCATGAATTTATCGCCCCTTCCATGTATTTTCCCTTTTATTTAAAAGTGATGAAAAGTTCACATGCCAAATCCAAAGTGAAATTTTGTTAGTAATCTGAATATTAGAGATCTGTGATGAAGCAGTAAACCAGATAATGGTAACACAACATCAAAACTTAAGAGACACTAATGTCTATGGCCAAAAACTCGCTTTTTTTTCAGCAAAATTCAATGGCTTCACAAAGAATTCAACCACCCTTGTATAGTGCTGTTAAGCAAATGACCACTATCACCAAATTTGAACACTTAAAATCAAGGAAATAATAGGGAAAGCGATTGAACTAGTTCAATCCCATGCTCAGTTTAAATCAAAACCAAATTATTTCGTTCGCATCCGTGAAAATTATTGTTCGACGAGGCATTGGACAACCTCAATAGCACCAAAGTCAACCTGCAGGCCATTCCAATGGAATGGGAGAAGATGCATTAGTAACTTCGCCATCATCTGCATTATGGAGCAGATAATAGTCTTTATGAAGAAAATATTGATGGGAATTTATTAATTCAAACCAAAAATTCAGTCACCATTATCCCTTTGAAAATTTCTTATATTCTTTTGTGCAACTCATTAAAGTAGAGAAAATTATGCAGACACTATCTCAAAAATAAGAAACCCATCTCCTGCACCTTTTAATTTTGACGTGATTATCATCTTTTATTTTATTCTTTTAATTTGAGAAAAACAAATTTAGTTTATCTACATTGTAAATTTACAATGTAATTGACATGTCTCTTTGCCCTATTTACATTCCTAATCTACACTTCTATCTCCAGATAAATGTATTTCTTGTTGATAAGTCATTTTTTCTCTAAGGTTAACATCTTCGTTACATATAAAACATAATACTGGCCTAGCAAATATATACATATGTGAAGCCAACTCATTGAGAAAATTATAATTAGGGACTTTCTAATTAATTGAAGGTCTAGAGATTAACTTCGCGATTCCGCCTTATCCATCGCATGTTAGCGCAGTACTCTCCAAATTACAAATTTTATACAAGAGAAAATACACTAAAAGTTGGCTGGGCTTAGAATTATTGTTGGAAAGGACCTTTTTATGGCTAACTCCAATATTGTCTATAGATTAGGTTCTCTTCCTTTCTGCCTAGTTATAATGGGTAACATTTTCAATCCATCCATCTGCATGGCATCGAAAAACTACCGAGCGTGCTTCTTGAACAAGCCTTCAGAGGCTAGAAATAATATCTGCAGCAGGAAGGCAGCTTTCTTGGCATGAAGCAGAATAACGTAGATTTGCTTTTAAGAAAAGGCAATTCTTTAATATGTCAATCAGATTCAGATGATCCTTTTTGAATGATTCCTTTAGTCAGTGTTGACAGAGGTTTTATCAACAATGAATTTAAGAAATTGCAAGATGTGGCTTGTGTGTGAAAATGGTTGATCAATCAAAGCAAGTAAAAGAGACAAGAATTTTATAATGGTTCAGCCCCAAAAAAGATGAGCCTACGTCCACTGTTGTTCACTATTTTATGAAGGATTACCACAGTTTCGTTAAGTTTCCAGAAAGTAAAAACAATAAATCCCCAAAATTCTCCCCAGAAGCCACCGATCCCTCACAAAAGAATTGAATTCCCTTTATATAGGTGAGGGTGGCTCAATATTTCCCAATTGTGAAAATGGGTAAGTGAAATATCAGAAAATAGTAACAATATAACTGGGTAATAACTTAAACGAGATGACTGGTCAATCTTGAAAGAAAATTTTGTTTCCCTTTCTTTGTAGATTACCCGTTTGACGAAGCTTGGTCTAGTTTCTTTTCATTCTAGTCGCACTTAACTCGTTCAGAGGAAGTCACACTTTATTCAGAGCAAGGTCGCATTCGACTTACTTGGAAGAGGTCGCACTTAACTTATTCGTGCGACCTGGCATATTCTCTTAGTCGCTAAGTTTCTCTTTCTGGCATTAACCAATATATAGGTTTTCAAACCGCACAACAATTGCCTACCAGCTCCATTAGTTCTTTAGGACAAAATGGAGCTTCTTTCTATTATAAGTGCGAGCTTATAAATGCGATGTCATGATATTATCTTGAGATCTTCGAAGAGTTGTCAATTCTCATATCACATCTTTTCAGAACCACGCATACCTTCTCCTGACAGATGAAACCACGTGTCACCTTTTCTCAGCAAAACTCGAGGAGACTTTTCCATTTTTAGAGCAGACACAATGATAGCGATGATGTCAGCTGTTGTATTAAATCGAGTCGTTTCAAAATTTGAAAAGATACCGATTTAAATTCGGAAAATCAACTCCCGCGTGAACTTCGGCCTATCGATCTGAAAATTAAATACCTTGATCTACGGCTGTGATTTGATGACGCTCGACATATATATTTCGAAAAATTTTATCCGCCTCTTTTTCGAAACTCGAACCCTATCGCCATGTTACTCTCACTTCTGAAGTCCGAAGCGCTCATAAGGAAAATCCCCCCGCGGTCCTCTTCTGTTTCATAGCTCGCACAAATATGTCATCTACTCCGACCAAGTTATCACCATAATCCTTCAGACGACATCTTAGTTCTTCAATCTTCGAAGAAAGGTTAGTATATATCCTCTCTCTCTCTTATTGTTCTTCGATTTTTTAGAAAACTCTCAGATTTTACTTCTAGAGATAGAGACAAATCGTAGAGCCTAAATACCCTAAACAAGAACTCATCCCACACTCGGATGAAATGAAAAATGGTAATTTTTCAGGCCCGCTCCGTTAATTTAGAATAGAACATTTTTTTGAAGATCGATGAACCCTATTAAGAATTTTAGGATTTGAATCCTTATTTTTTGAAAACCATAATCAGCCGAGTGACGAATTATCGAAGAACTGCTCGAACACTTTTTATGAATCCGTAGATCGATTAGAAAAAATCCGATGAGCAGCTTGATGATGCAATCCTAGGATGACCCCCAAAATTGCTCGCATATAGTGAAGATCCATGATGCTCGCATAGGACTAAACTCATCCATATTTCTTTTCAAATGTCTAGTAGTAAGGATTTTAGGGAAGAGAATGCATTCTCAGGAGAATCTTCCAATACCAACGTTAGCTCTATAAATCTCGATGACTACCTTGAGCCAGAACCTGAAGTAGAGATAACCGGGGTCAGGCAAAATAGTCCGCGCATAGGCGACCTTCCTCCGGACCAATGGCCTCGACATATCAGGGATGCCCCTGCATTCGCAACGGGTTACCAATATGTGGAGGGGGATTGGTCATGCACCAATATAAAGACGAGCTGCACAACGAACAGACTCAGCAAGATCGTATGCAACTACAAGATCGCCATCTCTCTTTGCCTTCCCATGGAGTTCAATCGACCACACACACCACCTCGCGGAATTGCCTCATTCTCTGAGGCAGTTCTCAAATGCGGTGTCCACCTCCCACTTCATCCATACATAAAATCAATCGTCGATTACTATGGAGTCGTCCCTTTTCAACTAACTCCAAACACATATAGATATATAGTAGGTCTATACATACTATACCATAAATTAGGTTTAGAAACCCCCACTCTTGAAGAGTTCGCTAGGTTCTACCAAGTGAAATCAAACCCGTCAGACTTCGGCTTCTTCTATGCGAGCAAGTGGTCGAACCAAGCCATAAAAACTATCTACGGGGTCCGCAACAACATGGGAAATTGGAAAAGTCCATTTTTCCACTTTGACTACGCAGATAACGGCTTCTTTCAGAATTCTGGTAAAGTCCAAGACACCAGACTGCACACCATCTTCGTTGAAAGGGAAAGAGAAGGTCGACACTTCAGTAACTTCGCCATCATCTAGATCATGCTCCGACGTCGCATCTACGAGTTGGTTGATTCTCGGAAGGGGAAAACTGTCCTTCGGGTACACATTGATGAGGTCGGTGAAATCGATACAAGTTCTCCACCTCCCATTAGGTTTCTTTACTAAAACTGGGTTTGCAAGCCAGTTTGGATAGAAAGATTCCCTAATGAATCTAATCTCAAGCAGCTTCTCTACCTCTTCTTTCAATGCGACGTAGCGTTTTGGATTCATGCCTCTTCTTTTTTTGCCACACAGGCTTCCTCGTCGTATCTATATTGAGGTGGTAACACATGATATTCGGATCAATCCCCACCATATCCGAATGTTTCCATGCGAAGATATCCAAATTTGATTTCAGAAAAGTGATTAATGAAGCTCGCACAAGTTCTTGAAGCATCGCTCCGATTTTAAGAACCTTCGTTTCTTTGAAATGTCGACCTTCTCTTTCCCTTTCAACGAAGGTGGTGTGCCGTCTGGTGTGTTGAACTTTACCATCGACCCTAGAGTTGAAGGCGGTGCTCGCAGTCCGCTGCCGATTGCCATATCTGTACAGATGGTTGGTTACCATACAAGGTGTACGATGCGACAAAAAGAAGAGAAAAATAACTAACTTCTTGTTGCTGAGAAATCGGTGGCGATGCGGCTTATGGAGATGATGGTTTCAAGGTTGTAGGAGTGGCAGGTGTTTTTCGTTTCCTAGGTTTGGAAGACGAGGCACTCTTATCCCTTTGCTTCCATGGCTTCTTCTTCGAGCTCGAGAGTTTGGTTAGACGATGGGCAGAATCTGGAAAAGTGGCTACCCTTGGAAGCAGTCCGCAAGCAACTAAGTTCTTGGACGTCCCAAGCTTCTTCCAATCAAATTCTTCGATCGGAAGGTTGTTTATTTCATACACCCTTGCGAGCTACTCTTTAGAGAGACCTGGTTGTTCCCTGTTATCTGCGATGACATACGAATGCGATTAGAATAATAAATTTTTGTAGAGAAGGCAATAAGTTGAAAGTTACCTACCAGGGTTCTGAAAGAAGCCGTTATTCGCATAGTCAAAGTGGAAAAATGGACTTTTCCATTTTCCCATGTTGTTGCGGACCTGTAGATAGTTTTTATGGTTTGGTTCGACCACTTGCTCGCATAGAAGAAGCCAAAGTCTGACGGGTTTAATTTCACTTGGTAGAACCAAGGGAACTCTTCAAGAGTGGGACCTAATTTATGGTATAGTATGTACAGACCTACCATATATCTATATGTGTTTGGAGTTAGTTGAAAAGGGACGACTCCATGGTAATCGACGATTGATTTTATATATGGATGAAGTGGGAGGTGGACACCACATTTGAGAACTGCTTCAGAGAATGAGGCAATTCTGTGAGGTGGTGTGTGTGGTCGATTGAACTCCATGGGAAAGCGAAGAGGGATGGGGATCTTGTAGTTGCATACGATCTTGCTGAGCCTCTTCGTTGTGCAGCTCGTCCTTATATTGGTACATGACCAATCCCCCTCCACATATTGGTAACCCGTTGCGAATGCAAGGGAATCCCTGATATGCCGATGCCATCAGATTTTTTCTTATCGATCTACGAATTCATAAAAAGTATTCGAATAGTTCTTCGATAATTCGTCACTCGGCTGATTATGGTTTTCAAAAAATAAGGATTTAATTCCTAAAATTCTTAATAGGGTTCATCGATCATCAAAAAATGTTCTATTCTAAATTAACGGAGCGGGTCTGAAAAATTACCATTTTTCATTTCATCCGAGTGTGGGATAAGTTCTTATTTAGGGTATTTAGGCTCTACGATTTGTCCCTATTTCGAGAAATAAAATCTGAGAGTTTTCTGAAAAATCGAAGAACAATCAGAGAGAGATAGGATATATACTAACCTTTCTTCGAAGCTTGAAGAAATGAGATGTCGTCTGAAGGATTGCGGTGATAACTTGATCGGAGAAGATGACGGATTTATGCGAGCTATGAAACAGAAGAGGACCGCCGGGGGGATTTTCCTTATGAGCGCTTCGGACTTCAAAAATGAGAAAAACAGGCGATAGGGTTCGAGTTTTGAAAAAGAGGCGGACAAAATTTTTCGAAATATATATGTCGAGCATCATCAAATCACAGCCGTAGATCAAGGTATTTAATTTTCAGATCCAAAGGCCGAAGTTCACGCAGGAGTTAATTTTCCGTAATTAAATCGGTATCTTTTCAAATTTTGAAACGACTGGATTTAAGACAACAACTGGCATCATCGCTATCATTGTGTCTACTCAAAAAACGGAAAAGTCTCCTGGAGTTTTGCTGAGAAAATGTGTCACGTGATTTCATCTGTCAGGAGAAGGTATGCCTGGTTCTGAAAAGATGTGATTTGAGAATTGACGACTATTCGAAGATCTCAAGATAATGTCATGACGTCGCATTTATAAGCTGGCACTTATAATAGAAAAAAGCTTCATTTTATCCTAAACAACTAATGGAGCTGGGGGGCAATTGTTGTGCGGTCTAAAAACCTATATGTTGGTTAATGCCAGAAAGGGAAAGTTAGCGACTAAGAGAATGTGTCAGGTCGCACGAATAAGTTAAATGCGACCTCTTCCGAGTAAGTCGAATGCGACCTCCCTCCGTAGAGTGGGGTGACAGCGGGCTTCAAGTCGTTTTCACTCAACCCCATCTTCTTGAAGACGTCATAGTACAGGATGTCGACAGCACTGCCATCATCGACCAATACTCGCCATAGCTGCGTGCTTCCACAGTTGATCTTTATGACCAATGCATTATTGTGCGGGTAATGGACCTCCCTGGCATCCTACTCCGTAAAGATAATATCCATATCCGGTACCGTTGAAGCTTTCGTGGTCGCTGCTCAAGATGCATGACATTAGTTAATGGTTGTTGTCGCACTTCTCGTTCGTACCTATCTTGCGCTCTCTTCGAATTTCCACCGATGTGCGGGCCTCTAAAAATGGTTCACACCTCGAGTTGAATTCTGGAGGTCGCTGTCGGTCTTCTTCTCGCCTTTCATTGTTCAGTTTAGTGTACTGCCGCAGCCGCCCTTCTTTAATTAATCTTTCGATTTCATCTTTCAAGGCAAAGCAGTTATTAGTATCGTGCCCAATGTCATTGTGATACTGGCAGAACTTGTTGGGGTCGCGCCTCACTTTATTTCTTTTAATCGGTTCCGGTTGACGATACCTCTCCTGCTGGTTCGTGACCGCATAAATATGATATATGGGTGTGTTCAGTTCAGTATAGTTGTTGAACCCCATGGGAGCTTTTGGAACCTCCTGCTTTTTCTGTTGGGGTTGCTTATCAGTCGTTTGTTCATTACTCCTTTTATTCGACCTTTTATTATTGTTGTTGTTTGTGGTCGCATCTTTAGTAGCATCCTTTCTTCCTTCCTTTGTGACCTTATGAAAATTTTCACGTGAAGATTCTACCCTTAGATGCCGACCAACTCTACGATAGAAGTCTTCAAGGGTTCTGTATTCTCGCTCAAGTAAATCTTCCCAGAGTTTAGTTTCTGGTCGCACCCAAGCCATCATTAGAGTTAAAACTCCTCCTTCAGGTGGGTTGTTGACATTTGCCAATTCTAAGGTAAAGCGTTTAGGTAAGATCGTAAAGTTTCCTCCGGACCTTGCCGAATAGCAGACAAACTGACCAGTGGAACAGTGAAATTCTTTGCAACCTGGAATTGCCTCAAGAATGCAGTCTGGAGTTATTGTCCGGACGAGATTGAGCCGGACTTAAGTCCTCGAAACCACTTCTTCGCCGCTCCCGTGAGAGTTACAGCAAAACATCTGCAACGTGCGAGATCATTGACACGATGTAGTTCCATCAGGTCGTTGAAGTGATCTATATGATCTTGCGGATCAGTTTTCCCATCAAAAGTGTTTATGGTGGGAAGTTTGAATCCGGCAGGTAAGGCAGCAGCTCAAACCTCCTCGCTGAATGGCGATTGACGATGCCCATCAACGAGCTCATCGTCCCAGTTGGCAAGTGCATCTAATGCGATCCTCAAATTGTGAACATCGACGTTCGGAGGGAGAGGGAGAATATTATCTTTTGCTGGTGGTAGGGGTGGCCTTTGGTTGTTATCGCGATTTAAGGCGGATTGGTCAGGCAGGGTCTGCTGCGACCTTTGTGGGGTTTCCATTGAAATAGTGCGACGAGATCGACTTCGGTCGTTAAGATGCGATGTGGATCGCTCTTGACTATATCGCTGTTCTAGATGTTGTCTCAGGTCTGTAAGATTCTGTCGAGATTCCCTACTAATCCTTTCAAAGACACTCCTCGATTGTCGTTTTTGCTCATTTAGACCATCACGATTGATGGTCGCTCTCCAAGAAGGTTGTCAACGATTACGATTTGTGCTCGAACTTTCAGTTCTGGAGTCCAGGGGCAAGTCTGCGACCTTGTCTTTTCCCTTGGAGGTGCGATCTCCATGACGCTCCTGCCGGGCTTTATGCTGGTCGCGGTTCCCTGTCTCCAGGATCTAAATTCCTCTCTCAGGTTGTTGAGCAGGACGTTCTCTGGGACGTTCGTACTGTGATGAAGTTAGCATCTGTCCCTCAGCAAGTCGTCGTAAAGAGTTATTAATCTAACTTGTAATTTACTAAAGGTTCACCAGTGCTTCCTCCATGCGATCCTGTATCTGGACAATATTTTCTGGTGCGATCACTACAGGCTGATCCTGAGCAAGATCTACCTGTGCAGCAACAGTGCTTTGAGGTTGGTTCTACCTAGTTTTGATGTTTCTAGTGTGTTTGCCATTGTTGAACGAAGCGAAATTGACAAACTTCTTTACCAGAATAGCCCTCCTTCTTGTGCCAATTGTTGGCGGAGGTTTTGTCAACAATGAATTTAAGAAATTGCAAGATGTGGCTTGTGTGTGAAAAGGGGTGATCAATCAAAGCAAGTAAAAGAGACAATAATTTTATAGTGGTTCGGCCCCAAAAAAGATGAGATTACGTCCACTGTTGTTCACTATTTTCTGAAGGATTACCATAGTTTCGTTAAGTTTCCAGGAAGTAAAAATAATAAATCCCCAAATTTCTCCCCAGAAGCCGCCAATCTCTCACAACAGCATTAAACTCCCTTTATATAGGTACGGGTGGCTCAATGTTTCCCAATTGTGAAAATGAGTAAGTGTATAATCAGAAAATACAATTTGCGTAACAATATAACTGGGTAATAACTTAAATGAGATGACTGGTCGATATTGAAAGAGAAACTTTTGTTTCCCTTTCTTTGTAGATTACCTGTTTGACAAAGTTTGGTCTAGTTTCCTTTTCATTCTGGTCCCACTTAACTCGTTCAGAGGAGGTCGCACTTTATTCGGAGGGAGGTCGCATTCGACTTACTCGGAAGATGTCTCACTTCACTTACTCGTGCGACCTGACACGCTCTCTTAGTCGCTAACTTTCCCTTTCTGGCATTAACCAACATATAGGTTTTTAGACCGCACAACAGTCAGTAAGTATATAAGAGATTACAATCTAATTATGGTGGATGCTTCATTGTTTCTAGGAACTTTTGCTTTCATAGGAATCGTGTTAAAAAGGATATTAATCCTTTTATCACGGGTCGAGCTTGTGATGATGAAATATGGGCACCTAAAACCATCCCAAGAGAGAGACTTCTAGCTTCCTGCGCTACCTAGTTAAGAAGAGACTTCGGGCTAATGGAGAGGAATATAGCAATGTAATGAATTCCAGGGTCATGTTTCTCATTGCATGTATGCTAGAGCAAGCACCTTTAATCTCATTATAACATGAGGGCTAAAAATTTAACAGCCGAGAACAGAAAAATATTATCCTCTACCATCAAAATTTTACAACTGTTAACTTTCCCTTCCAAGCTTGTGATGCTTGGAAAGGCAAACCATTTTCTCGGAGTATTACAACACGAATGTCCAAACTCTTAGCATACAGCACAGCTACTCATGAGATACCAACTTACTGTCACAACTAATTATACTTCTAACACATTCTTTGCATATTAGAAGCAGGAGTACCACTATCCTAGGGAGATTTAGACAAGAGGGGGAAAAACATAGGGACTGAAAATTTTAAAATATAAGATACTAGAAGATCAATGCCATAAAATTGGTGTGAATTCCACTCTAAGCTAAAATTACGAACAATTAAGAGAGGAAAAAAAAAAACCAGAAGTGTGCACAATATTCAACTAGAAGGCAAAGCTATTAAACCTACCATCTATAAGCAACTAAAAACTTAACCTAATCATAAAATCCAAGGTCTCAAAACATCAATTAAAAAGAGAAGCAAACTTTGAAAAATAACAAAGAAAATAAAAGTTAATGCATTTTGACAAATTGTAGTGCATGAAGGAAGAACTGACTAATCTATGGTTATCGGCAATGTTATTAACCAGAGCATATTTCTCCATCTATATTGGTGCTCCCTGTCCGTACACCATCTTCAATGTCAGATTCTACCAACACAATACTCCATATCAAAAAGGGCTTGGCTTGATCATGGTCTCAGTGAGTTTCATGCCAGAGCAATTACTGTATTGATAACAAGTTATTCGACAACATCAATATACTAAAGTGAAAATGGCCTATGACGGCGTAGATCCAGAGCAAGCAAGCACCGGTCGAAAATCTTTGCATGATAGCCACCAACAAATTGTCTATCTATTGCAACAATCAAGTTTTCCAACATTCCAAAATACACTGTCAAACTTGAATCCACACACAAAACAACATTTGAATAAATTTTCAACAAAGGTAGCAAAGCAAGTCAAAAGTGGACAAATTTATACAAGTGGAAATGACGAATGAGTAAACAATGATGGAAGACCCTATACATGAAGAAGTCTGTCTAATACTATCAATTAAAAACACACACACACACATGGTGACATGCATACAACTCATTATCCCATGTTTAAAATTCTGAAAGTTGACATATTGAAGTCAAACTCTGTGTCAAAATTAACAGAAATGATGTTTTTACTAATTGAAAAATAAAATAGATTATCTTCAAAGATTCCACTATTCCAAAAAATTTATGGGATACAGTTAAATTTTGGGTGGCAACTTGGATTTCTGATACAAAAGAGTTTAAAAGTTCAATGTTTTCAGATTTGTTAAAGAATGGGATTTGGGTTATAGATAGGAAAAATGTTTGATACTGTATACTGTGTATGTACAACAGGGCATTGGAATTTTCAACTTCAATAAAATTTTTGTTTCTTATCAAAAGCATAAACAAATAAATAAAATAGACTATAACTGCCATGCCCATTAGAGAAGGTAAAATCTAACACACTTTATTAAGTGCAAAATATTAAAAACAAGGCCAGTTGTGCAGATGAATAACAAAAAACCAATTGGATACCTGGTTATAGCTAGCCAGCGGAACAAGAACAGTGGGGAACTCAGCAAGAAGTTGAGTGCAAACCTGTGCAAACCTGCAGTCTTACTTCTGACTGAAAACAAACATATGCGAAACAAGAGAGACTCTCAACTTGAACAGCATTAGGAACACCTGCAACCTAGGATAGCCAGATAAAGTTTATGTTTGTGCAAGAGGGACATGTAGCAAAACAGTTTTAAAGCAAACCAATAATGCAAAGAAAATCAATCTAAAAACATAAATCAAGAAAAAACGGCACAAAAGTAAATAACTAAATAGCAAAAACTTAAAAGGCGTATATTCCCTTTGAAAGAAACACAAAAATGAATAAATGACACTGGAAAAACATTATAGATAGCACTTGAAACAGAGAAGCCAGGGTAAGCACCTTGTTCTGTGAAAAACCTGCACAGAAAATGGAGAGGAGAGGCCTTGCATTTGGTGATCACAAGGTAAAGACAATGCTACTTGAAAACATGATTGAACTGAGAGACAGAAAAAAACACAAATAGGTCCTCAAGCCAGCTAAACCACTTCTTGTTATCAGCCTGCGACAGTTAGAATCACATATAAACTTATAAGAATTCAAGAACATGACTAGTTACAACCATTAGAGCCACAAGTATTTACAATGGAAGTCTTTCAAACCCAAAACCCTGAATGTGGGAAAGAGTATCACTAACCCATAAGACTTCTACAGGCACTGACAATTTAAATGCCTCTGGCAACCTCCAAAGGTGCAAATTATAATATCAGCATTCAATGCTCTAAAGTTGAAGTCAGAGAGCTGATCTTGGAACTTTCTGCAATCCCAATTTAGCATTTCCATCTTGAACTGCAATAAATAGACGACTAAAAGTTGAGAGAACAGATAAGCCAAGAAATAAGGCTAATCAGCATGAGCGTTTTGTAAGTTTTTCTAGTTTAAAGTAGTTGTGAACATTCCACGGTTTCCAACATGAATATAAGACGATATCTGATTAACCAAATGGTGTTCTTTCATACCTCATTAAAAGAGGCATCACCCAAATTTTTGAGTGCTTCCCATTCAGTCTTCAGTATCGGATAGCTGGCTTCCAATAATGCAACAAATTGACCAGATTCAGACGTAGAGGGGGGAAAAAAAGATTAGAATCATGTCATTTGTACTAAAAATATCAGAATAAGAGTGAAGGACAAGAAAAACTTAAATTGTTTCGCCAATATGCAAATACCCGCCCTTCCAACCCTTGAAAGCTAGGCCCTTATTCACATATCCAACCCCTTAGAAAAATCAAATACCCCTAAAGAAATTTCATATCATTCCATAGGCCAACTACCAAAGGAACAAACCAATCTGGAAAATATTTTGTGATAATATCTTCAGAATTGATCCCCCCCCATGATTGCATTTAAGCTCGTATTAACTTTTAAACTGAAATGAGAGCAAAAAGAAAATAATAATAATAATAATAATAATCCAAAATCAGCATAGAAGGATAAAAAAAACTTCTCCTCCTTCCCCAAAACAAAGAGGAGACTAGGAGTCAACCATTTGAGAACTGTAAATGGGAAAATTCAAATGCCATATTGTTCTAACTAATGATCTTCCCAGGCAACTTGTCTCTCACCACTACCTCGCATCTCGAAATTTCCAATTTCTCTCAACCCCTTGTAAATCTTTTCTCAGATAGTCCCTCTCCAAATTCGTAGATTCTCTTTTTCTACTTGATAAGAACCAAAGGGACCTAATAAAAGTTCATTGGCAGAACCCTAGTTTCCACGATAGTTAGACCGACGAATTAGGGGGTAAAATAATTGTGATCAGAGAGGAGGATCGAAACACACGGATGCCATGGCCGTAGCCTCCCACCGAGTCAGTGCCGACTCGGCTTTCTAAGCTCAATGTAAAGGCTATCTTGCTGCCCAAGATTTAATTTGAAAAATAAAACTGCCTTAAAACACTCAATTCCCTTTTTACCCCCCGTTCATATTCAAAAGCAAGTCCAGAATCCTTTTCAAAAAAAAAAAAAACCAAAGTCCAGATTAAAACTACAGACATTTCATTTAATATTCAAGATTAAAAAAAAAACAACGTACGCACATAGGTTGCTATTCCATTTCAAGAGAAAAACAAAAGTACGAATATCACTTACTAGCAAAGTACCAAAATACTAACGCGACTAAACGAACATGGAATAACCTTCCGATAAACATAAAAGCAAAAGTAAAAAAATAAATATAAAAAATAATACTAAAATAAATAAATATAAAACACGTTTATTAAATTTAGCTAATTTTAACAAGGTTGCTATAGATTTTTATTATTGGGAAAGAAAAAACATTTATAAGTTTCTCACACTTAGAAATTCCGAATACATCTAAGAGAAAAATTATTTTATCTCTCTTAAATAATAAAATCTCTCAATTTTACTCTCACTTAATATTTAGTGTTTCTTATTTTTCTAGTATGAAAATAAATAGGAAATAGGTCTCTATTTATAGTTGAGGCTCACCAACCCTTTATACATTTTTCTTCCTGGTGTTTTCCTTATATATCACACAAATTGTACACGTGCTTCACCGTGTATTACCTAGCCCCTTTTTTTTCTTCATTGTGTATTACATACACGGATCTCACACGGAGAGCATTTAGTACTCAACCTTTTACAATCTCCTACTTGAAGATTGATTTCGATCATGTCTTTGTTAAGAAATTGAGCTTTTAATCTTATTCGCTCTTATTTTGAAGATAATAAATATTTGATTCACTACAAATAATTTAACTTGAGTGTGTACTGAAATAATTTTTAAAGTTCTAACTCAAGTTAATCAAGGAATCAAGCTCAAGATGGATACTGGACTTATTAGAATTAAACTTGAAAATGGATGGAAAAGAGCTAGAAGACAAAAATCAAGAATACAAGACTTGGATTAGTAAAAAGTTAAAAACTTAGATCTTGTACTTGAATACTTGTTCACACATAATATGATCTTAATGGCTCAAATCTTTCATAAAATTAGAAATTTTCAAAACAAACTGCCAAACTTATTTATTTCAAACTAAAATATGAAATCAATTTTATACAAGTTTTTAACTTGATTTATGAATTTCTATAAATTCCATATTATATAATAAATCAATTTATGAAGCCACATTTTGAAAATAATTGAAAAAGACTTGAAATAAAATTTGAAGTTTGCTCTCGGATAGATTTAGTAGATTGGTCTCCAAAATCGGTCTACCTATTTTCTGGCATATTTTTAGCAATTTTCATATTCAACCGTTAGAACTGCACTACCAGCGGCTAACATTTTCGGTCGACCGAAAGCACACTTTTGGTCTACTAAAAATGATAGAATGCCTGTCAAACAGTTATAAACGGTTAATTTTCATTCAAGTCTATAAATAGAAGCTTTTCTAACACTTGAAATAATTTTTGAATATCCTTATATTGCTTATATCATACATTCAAGTTGTTCAAATTAATTTTTATGATTCGAATTTTCAAATCCATTTTTTCATAAAAATCACTTGAGCCAAACTAAATCATCTATTCTTTCTAAGCTTATGTTGTATCAAATACTTTCATTAGAGAGAGATTCTAGTTGAGAGATTCAATAAAAACCAAAATTATAATTGTGAGATAAGATTGCCACCAGAGTCAAAACAATCTATTTTAGATGAGGTTGCCACTGGAGTCTAAACAACCCGAAAGTATATGAGGTTATCACTAGAGTCTAAATAACCGGTGAATTGGTGAGATTGACACTATTGTCAAAACAATTCGTGTAGGTGAAGATTAGCACCGGAATCAAAACAATCCAAGTTTAAGCGTGATAGAGCCGGAGATAAGACGATTGTAAATGCGTGAGTGTGCCTAAGGAGAAATTAATCGTTATGTACAAAGATTAGTCAAACCCACAATCTTGATCCGAATAGTAGAAGTTGAAAGCAAGTCGTCAAGAGTCGGGGATGTAGACAAACTATCGTATTTGTCGAATCTTATAAAAACCGAATTTGCACTTTCTCTATCCCTACGCTCTTTACTTTATTGCAAGCTATTTAATTAAGTTTTTTATATTTAGTGTGTTTAATATACTTGGCATTATTGCTATATATTTAGTATTATTATTCATTTAGATTTAAAATTTCAAAATAGTAGTTTATAATTTTACATAGTTGAAAGTTTCTTAAAATGTTTTTAAAACTCAATTCACCCCCACTCTTGGGTTGTCAATCTTTGGCCAACGATAGCTAACAGTCTTCACACTTAATCAATGCAGCAACTTGTCTCCTTTTCTTTATGCTTGCAAGCCAGCTGAAGTTGAACATAGTTTCAGTTTATCAATGATCACCATCTTCATTAATAGATCCATTGGGTTCTTGCTTCCTAAATTCTTCTCCATAACCAAGACTTCATCTTCTAAAGCTGAGCGTATGACGTGATATTGATCATGTATATACTTTATCCGAACATGATAAACAGAGTTCTTCGTCAGATGAATAGCACTTTGACTGTCATAATGCAAAGTATTCTTCCCATAATTCTGACCTACTTGGCTTTAGTAGTGGATAAAGCGACAATCTTTAGTAGCTTTGAGATCCAACTGACTATCGCACTACCTAATGTAAATATATATGTAGCGGTACTCTTCATGCCATCTATATCACCAACCATGTCAGCAACAACATAGTCCTATAGACCTAAATCTGACTTTTTGAAGCATAAGGCCATGTTGCAAGTACCTCTCAAATACCTGAGAATCCAATTCACTACTGCCTAGTGTTGTTTTTCCGAATTGCTCATGTATGGGCTCACAACTCCCACAACACGTGCTATATCCGGTCTGATACATGCCATGGCATACATAAGGCTACTGATAGTAAAAGAATAAGGAACCTTGGCTATGTAAACTCGTTCATGCTCAGTTGAAGGTGCCTTCTCTTTGGTTAGTTTAAAGTGACTAGCCAGAAGGGTACTCACAGACTTTTCTTTATCCATATTGAATCTGCTAATACCTTTTTCACATACTCCTCTTAAGATAGCTTCAAAATTCCATTTGCTCTAGAAATCCTTATCCCAAGTATTTGTTTTGCAACTCCCATGTCCTTCATAGAAAACATTCTGTCTTGAGTTTATCGATTTTCTCTATTCTAGCTCCAACAATTAACATAACATATACATATAAAAGTAGAATACTATAGGAATTACCAAATATCTTCATATAACAACAGTGATCTGCCTGGCACCATAAGTAACCATTGTTACTCTTAAATACATCAAACTTCTTGTACAATTGTCTTAAAGCTTGTTTAGGCTATACAGGCTCTTTTGAAGTTTACACACCATTTTCTCATTCTCTTGTACTTTAAAATCTTGTGGATACTTCATGTAAATTTTTTTTCTCTATGTCACCATGAAAAAATACCATCTTGACATCTAATTGCACTAGATGCAAGTCTTTCTTAGCCACTAACCTAAGAACTATTCTGATAGTGGTCAATTTAACCACTGGCAAGAAAATCTTGGTGTAATCGATGCCTTCCTTCTATTGAAAGACTTTAACAATAAGCCTTGCCTTGTATAGCTTACTACCATCATGTTCTTCTTTTATTCGATATACCAACTTGTTATGTAATGGCTTCTTTCCTTCTAGTAGTTCTGCCAATTCTTATGTCTGATTAGACACCAGTGAATTCATCTTTTCTTTCATGACTAACTCCTACTTGGTTGATTCATCATTCTACACTGCTTCTTCATAGATCTCTGGCTCCTTTATCAGTCAATAGAGTATAATATAATGTAAGAGAATATTTCTGATGAGGTTAGATTGTTCTAGAAGATCTTCTAAATTCAACCGTTAGGGTTTGTGGCTCCACCGCTAGTGATACAGCTTCTTGATCTTCCTAGTCATTATTAGTCTTTATCTCATTTACTGTGATGTCATTCAATGTAATTTCCTCCAACTTCTTGACTTTAGGACATGTACCATCAGCTCTGGTGTCTAACTTGTCCTTGTATAGCACCTTCTCGTTCAATATAACATCCTGCTTCTGATGATCTTCTGATTTTGATTATCCAAGAAACGATAACCAAACTCAGTATCATCATAACCAATAAAGAAATACTTCTTAGATTTAGGATCAAGTTTACTTCTACTAACAGGGTCAATATGAACATAAGATAAACAACCAAACACTTTCAAGAAAGAAAGATTTACCTCTTTACCATTCCAGGTCTCTTTTGGTATTTTGCAGTCTAATGGTACTGATGGTCCTTTGTTGATAAGATATGCGGTGGTATTAACTGCATCAGCCCAAAATGTCTTTGGCAACCTTGCGCGCAACCTCATACTCTTAGCACACCATTCAACGTTTATTTAGGGTTCTGTTCATCTTTTCAGTAACACCATTCTTTTGAGGTTTCCCTAGAATGGCTTTCTCAAACTTAATCCCATTATTGGCACAAATCTCTTGAAATCATCATCATCATATTCTCCTCCATTATCAGGCTGCAAGCATTTCACTTTCAGATTAGTCTTATTTTCCATCATAGCCTTCTATTTTTAAAAGGTATCATAAATATCAAATTTTTTTTTAGGAAATAAATCCATACCTTTTTGCTCAAATCATTAATAAAAGTGACATGATACCTTGAGCCTCCTAGAAATGTCAAAAGAGATGGTCCCCACATATCTGTATAAACCAGCTCCAACTTTTCTACTTTCAGTTCTCTTTCGTCTTTCAAAAAAGCTCACCCTCTTCTGCTTGTCAAAGACACAGCTTTCGCACAGGCTATGCTCAACTGACTTCAGCTCTGGTAGCTTTTTTTTTTTGAAAATATTACCTTTATTCCATTCTCGCTCACATGCCCAAGTCTACACTACCATAGACTTGAATCAACACTAGCATTGATAGTCACCGATGTATCTCTATAGCTGGAAGTCATGTAGAGAGTTCCAGTCTTTTTTCCTCAAGCAACAACTATGGCTCCTTTTTTGACCTTCGACGAGCCACCAGACAAGTCACATTATGCCCATCGTCATCAAGCTATCCCACTGATATAAAATTCCGCATTAACTTTAGTGCATGCCTCACTTTTTGAATTTTCCATACCAATCTGTTTGACATCTTTAGACGGATATCACCTATACCAATAATATCTAAAGGTTCTTCTATCAGTTAGATAAACCTTTCCGTAATTACCAATGACATAATTCTTCAATACATTACGATATGCAGTGGTATGAAATGAAGTTTTGGAGTCTAAGACCCCAAAGTCAATAGAACTATCAATAGTTAATAGTAAAGCATCTTATACCTCTTCAATTGTGTCATTAGCACTATTATTTCTATTATTGTCTCTTCTTAGTACTTTACAATTCTTCTTTATGTGACCAGTCTTATCATAGTTTCAGTATTCTAGTCTTTTCTGGATCTGGACTTGTCTCTGCCATTCATTGACTTAGACTTACCATAACTTTGATTAGAATTTTTCTCACTGCTCCTACCCTATTCTCGAGATTTAGGGTAGAACTCAATGATGCGTCTTCACCCGAATTAATTCTGCGAACCTCTTCTACCAAAATTCGGTATCTAACATCATTGAATTGCATCTTTTCTTTGTCTACAGAATTGCTAACTATAATCCTCATTGGTTACCAACTATTTGGTAGAGATGCTAGAAAAATTAGAGATGAACTTTATTATCGAAATTAATTTTGATGAACGTCAACTGAGAAACGATCGTGTTGAACTCATTGATATGTGTTGCATTTGAAGCTCATTCTCCCATCTTTAAATAAAACAACTTCTTTATCAGATGTATGTTATTATTTGCCAACAATTTCTCATATATGTCTAATAGGATGCTCATAATCTTTGTTGTGATTTTCACCTCTGCCACATTATGAGCAATATTCTTTGTTAGGGTCAATCAGATTACACCTAACATCTGTTGATCAAGGAGTTCTTAGTCGTCATTCTCCATCTTCTTGGGTTTCTTTCTTGATAGATGCTAATATAATTTTTTATTATGTAGATAATCATTGATCTGCAATCTCTAGTACTAGAAGTTTGTACCATCGAACTTGTCAATTCTGCGTCCTGATTCTTCACCTTCAGTCATCACTCTTACTAACTCAAACTTTAGCTCTAGTACTAGTTGTTAGGGAATAACCTCTCCAATAAACACACAATAATGGAAGTAATAAAATAAACATGAAAAATAATTTCGAAATAAATAAGTACAAGACATCCAAAATTATCGTGGTTCACCAAATTTGGCTACGTCAATGAGACTATTACATATCTTCACTATTGGAAGAAAAAGAACTTTTATAAGTATTTATAGACACTCACCATACCCTTTTCTCATATCCAGACTCTGAATATACCCAAGAAAAAAGTTGTATTTTTCTCTCACTCACAAAGAATAAAATCTCTCAATTTTACTTTCACTTAATACTTGGTATTTCTCACTTTTCTGGGATAAAGATAAATGAGGAATAGAGTCCTTGTTTATAGTTGAGGCTCACCAACCCTTTACATATTTTTTTCCCTCATATTTTCNTATATCACACAAATTGTACATAGTTTTCACTGTTATTACCTGATCCCTACTTGACCCCTATTTTTTTCTTCATTGTGTAGTACTTACACAGATCCTATCTTGAACATGAATAAATATTTGACTTAATACTATAGTCTACTAAATACTTCTTCTTCTTCATCATCATTATGTAAGCACCTGTAATGAGAAAAAAAAATGGAGATGGTAGTTGCTGTTGCTAGAACTTGACCAATACCTCCTCTGAGTCTCGAATGTTTCCAAAATTATTAGGTACACTGCATCTAGAAACTAGACAAAAATGAGCTAATCCTCTTTTAAAATGCCAATTGAGACACCTTAGATGCATATAATGTTCGCAATTTTCAGCGATCCTTACGTTCTTTCACGGTTGAATTTGCTTACTATAAACAACATAGTAATCGCAGATGCTGGAGTAGAAAGATGATGAAGAGGAGGAAGACGATGATGATGATGACTTGTCTTCTGGTGCTGGTGGGGTGGACCTGACTTCTTTGCTTCTAAAATTGTTTGAGCTATGCGAACTAGACACAACCTTTGGTACTGGTCGACACAATACATGTATCTCGTATGAAACTTATGACGGCGACCTATGGATAGCCTTATATTCTCGTTTGATCGTATATGCTCATGGCAACCATAATCATCACATGATGTTTTCAGTAGAAAATCATAGGGAAAAATGGCATCCAGGACTAGGGAAGGGAAATCACAATGGAGAAGTGGTGGGACAGAGGGGGGCCGACCTGGACAGTGCCAAAAAGGGAGGTGAAGTGGGACGTCACCGAGGCAGAGCGAGCCAGGGAAAAGGAAGCGTATCTACTAGGTGTGGTGGTCATCTAGAGGAGTAGTGGACGGGTCGTCGTTTGAGATAAAATCAGGCTTCCCCTAGTCGAAAGTGTCGTAGTAGTCATCGTCGTGTACTTCATCATCTAGCTTTTTGGCTAGGGTAGTGGAATGAGAAGCAATTGTGGATGGTGGAAATTTTATTGTTGTGGGAATGGTGAGGAGCACAAGGAAACAAAATGTTAGAATTTGGCTTATTAGTTTTTGTAATTATTTTATATTTTGTCCCACATCGCTTATGTATGAATATTCGGGGTTTACAGTTCACTATAAATAAAACCTCCTATAATTGGTTTTAATTATCCTAAAATTAATTCCTAATGGTGCGGACCTTTAACCCTAAGGGTCTTCATAGTTTTATTTTTACCTTTTTTTTCCATTTATTTTTGAGTTTTTGGACTATAACCTAGATTTTTTATTTTCTCTTTTTGAAGTTAGTAAAGTGGTCAGCAATGCCCCAAGGACGTAGGTAATTTTTCGAACCTCGCTAAATTTTTTGTTCTTTTTATTATTTATTTTTTGTATTTTTTGCGTATTTTTTTGCTTTCGTTAATTTCAGTAGCTAGTTGGTAATTTATATTTAATATTGTCTTAGTATTAAATATAAGTATTTGGAGTAGTTGTATACACCAAGTGGTATCAAAGCAACATGTTCGTCTAAGGCTTTGTTTGATAGTTATTTGAAATATTAACAAAAATTTCAGAATCTTCCTCAATACCGACAATGACGAAGAATGTGAATAGTACAAAAATTGATGTGGAGAAATTTGATGGTCGAAATAACTTCAGTTTGTGGTAGTGTAGATTTCTAATTTTACCCTTTTAGTGTAAATAGCTTTCTCTTATATGCAATTATGATATTTGCTAGATTAAACTATCTTAGTTGGATAGTTTATTTATCTGAAAAAAACTCCATGACTTTATTTGTGTATAAAGAAATAAACATAATTAAATGTTAATTATGGGGAAACTTGTTTCTTTATCTAAGTCTAAATTAATTAGTTCATAATTTGTAAATAAAGATAGAATATTTTATTTACTAACGATTATAGAGTTTGACTTCTGAAAGAAATACTAATATAACATAAATAAGTTATGTGTATTGAATAGGACTAGGCAATATAAAGAATCAGAGTGCCTAACTCAATTCTTGGTATTACCATAAATTAGCTCTTAGTATATAGATCTTAATCCTTAATATTTTATTGGACTTGCTTTCATGGGTTGTACCCTTTTCATTTGTTAAAAGACTAGCCTCTATGAAATCAGAAGTGAACTCTGGCATATTAAAAGTTATGGCTTATGAATTAACGAGAACATCAAATAGTTAAGGACACTATATATTAATATCACTTTAATGTCTTTCAAGATTCATAGAATAATTAAATCTAAGATCTTAGTATTCACTTTGTGAATTGATTGATAATTTTATCTAAATGGCCATTAAGAATAAAATTATTGATAATATTATTCTTTGATAGAAATATGGTAACTTAAAGGTAAATATGTATTGGAGGGGTATTACGGTAATTTTATCTATCAAACTACAGCATTGTATAGAGATTCTATATAGGTATAGAATATGCTAGATTGATCGATTAATCAAGGCTAGTTGATTAAATCTCTATAAAAAGCATGATATTTAATCTAAGAGTGTAGTATTGGACCTTTAGTAGAGTGTCCCATTTGCTATTAGTATTTATATAAATACCATAATAAGAGTTGTGAAATATTTATTATACTATTGGAACTTAGATTATTTAAATCCACTAAGTCCCTTGTTTAACTTAATAAAGCTCATTAATTGATTGATGGTATTTGTGAAACTAGTTTCATGAAAATGTGTAAAATAATGATTCTACACAAAAGTTAGTATTTTTATAAATTAGTTATATGAGTTAGACATATTTATAAAAATATACTCAAAGCCCGAATTAGAAAACAAGATGAATCCTAGTTGGACTAGAATTAACAGTTTACATATCATTGGTTCCACTGCCTAATATCATGTGAAAGAATCTAAGTTGGATTCGAAAGCCAAGAAAGCATTATTTATGGGCATCAGCTTAGGTGTAAAAAGATATCGACTTTGGTGTCTAAATTCGAAGAAGATTTTGTTTAGCAGAGATGTTACTTTTGATTAGTCTACCATGTTAAAAAAAAGTTAGTATTCTGCAGCAAGTGGAGTTTAAGAAAACGACAGCAATAGTTCCAGTTAATATTGTTAAAAATAGAAGTGACACTATGCAGGTAGAAGAGGACACTTAAGATGAAGAAGAGGTTCCGACCTAAGAGCCTCAACAGCAATAAGAATCAATTGCACATAATATACCAAGACGTAAAATTCATAAACTTGTTCGATTTGTTGATATAGTGGCTTATGCACTTCCCATTGTAGATGATGATGTTCTTTCCACGCACAAAAATGCAGTCAAAAGTTCAAAAAAATGAACAGTAGAAGAAAGCAATAGAGGAAGAAATATAGTCTCTTTGGAAGGATGAAACTTAGGAGCTAACTCAACTATCGAAGAATAAGAAGGCAAATGGGTATATGCAAAGAAAGAAGGATTTCTCGATAAGAATGCTAATCGCTTCAAGACAAGATTAGTAGCGAAAGGCTATGCTCAGTTGGAGGGAATTGATTACAATGAGATATTTTTTCTAGTTATTAAATATTCTTCCATTCGAATTTTTTTTAGCCTTAATAGTGCAGTTGGATCTTAAACTAGTTCAATTGGATGTGAAAACTATTGTGAATATGCCCTAGAAAGAAACTTCTTGGTTAGACATTTTGAACAATATTTATTGAATTCAAGTGTTATCTATTTGTTGTCAATAAATTCCATATTATATCCCAATTATATACATGTGATGTTTATATTTTCTACTATGTGAATGTCAAAAAGTTTCCATGACTAATAATAAGTAATAAAGAATTGCTCGTGTTAAGTGTTCACATGTGGGAGACTATATATTTTATTTTATTATGTCTAAATAAAAAGTTCACATTCTGTAGATAAAGATGGAATACTTTATTTTGCCATAGAATATAATATTGTCTATTTTAATGGGATTGATGAAGTCTTAATCATTGAAGTATTTGACTTTGGATAGAAACACTAGTACGTTATAAAAAAATTATAAGTGTATTGAACTGGACCATGTGAAAATAGAATTTGATGTTAAGTGTCATTACTTAATATGATATCTTTTACTAATCTAGCACTATTGCAAGATTACCTTAATCCTAGTGATTGTCAGACTTGCTTTCACGAGTTTTATTTTTTTGACTTACCAAAAGACTAGTTCCAATTATATGGTTCAAACTCCGGTATCTCACAAGATAAGATTTGTGAATCGATAAGAATGTACTTCATGATTGGACACCATACATATAATATCACTTTTAAGCTTTTTCAAGTACTTGGATAATAAAAAACAGACGTCTGGTATTTACTTTGTAAATTTGACTATGTTTGTATGGACAGTTATAAATACTATAATCAATTATTATCCATTAGATGAAAAATAATAACTCAAAGGTAAATATGTACTAAAGGAGTAATACAATAGTTTCATATGTCTAGTACGACATTGCATCAGGGTATATCTACAAGTGTAGTATATGTTAAATAGATCAAGTTAATTAAAGTATTAATTAGCTTCATAGAAAATATATGATATTTAGTCTAAGAGTACAATATTAGGCCTATATTGGAGTGCTACAATACTAATAGATAAGGCTCGATCGTAATTAAGAGTTAATTATGATTGTGGGTAATTAGCCTATTAGAGCTTAAATTATTTGGATCTATAAAGTCCCCTGTCTAGCTCACACATAGCCCAATAACTAATAGATAAGGCTCGATCGTAATTAAGAGTTAATTATGATTGTGGGTAATTAGCCTATTAGAGCTTAAATTATTTGGATCTATAGGGTCCACTATCTAGCTCACACATAGCCCAATAACTAATTGAATAGTCAATTGAGTCCAATAAGCCCATTAGGATTTATATCTCTTTAATACTTAAGAGACAAGTTCTCTTAAGCCTTTGTATAGTAGCCACATGCCTACTACATACATAATAACTGTGCTTAATGTGAAACAGAGAGAAAAAGAGAGAGTGAGTGAGAATCGAGCTACCTTGAGAGAAATCTCGTGTTCGTTCATGGCCACCAAGAGAGAGATACCCATAATCATAAATATGCAATCAAGGAAAAAGAAGAGCATTTTTCGAATCATTTGCTCATCTCTCGTTGAGAATCAAGAAGGTGCCCACACATCGGATCATTCAACGAGCTACGGAGAATAGAAGTGAAGGCTCAATAGTTGTGAAGTACTTCCAGGTTTTATTTGAACCAAGATCTATGAATTAATTTACGTTAGATCAACAATCCTATGTTTTGTTTTATAAAGTTTGAAGAAAATATTTAAAATACCAATTCCATTGCATTCTTGATTAATTTACAAAACTATGAAAATCGTTTTCTGTAAAATCGTTTCTCGAAATCATTTTTTGGAATTTCCAGCAAAAACTGTATTTTTACACAGTCATTTAGAAGAGAAAATCTATATGTCTCATTCAGAAAGATTCAATATAGCTGGAAAAGAAAATTGAGTTTACAAACTGAAAAGATCATTTTATAGGTTGAAACAATCACTAAGGTAGTGGTACAAGTGATTTGATCGATTTATAATAGGTCAATAGTATACAAGAAGCAAGTTCAATAGTTGTATGTATTTTTGCAGGCTCTAAGGTGGACCTTTTATTTATTTACTTTTGTATGTTGATGATATGCTGATATTTTCGAAGAATCAAAAAGAAATTGAAATGTTGAAAGCTCAGTTTAATCAAGAGTTTGAGATAAAGGATCTCAGTAAAGCAAAGAAAATTCTCAGTATAAAGATTAGCAAAGACAGAGGGAGAGGCAAGGTTACTTTTACTCAGAAGCACCATCTAAAGAAGGTTTTACAATGTTTTAGTATAACTGAATAATCAAAACCTGTTAGTATACCACTTGTACCTGATTTCAAGCTTAGTAATCTTTGTCTCTGAGTATCGATGCAGAGCAAGAATACACGTTACAAGTTCTATATTCAAATACGATTGGTAGCTTGATGTATGCGATGGTGTGTACGAGACCTGACATGTCACATGTAGTTGTAGTTGTGAGTAGGTATATGCATGATCCAGGTAAAAATTATTGGTAAGCTGTGAAATGAATTCTACGGTACTTATTGAAGACTGTAAATATTAGTTTGATTTTTGAGCGAGATGATAGACTTGATCAGTGTGTGGTTGGTTATGTTGATTCTAATTACCCTGGTAATTTGGATAAACATTGATCAACTACTGGATATATATTCACATTTGCAAGAGCACCAATCAATTAAAAGTCTATTTTGTAGTCTATAGTTACTTTGTCTATTACAGAAGCAGAGTACATGGCAGTTACAGAGGTTGTGAAGAAAACTATTTAGTTACAAGGATTAGTAAAAGAGTTGGGAGTTATTCGGGAGCATGTCTGTATTTATTCTGATAGTCGGAATGTCATTCACTTAGCGAATAATCTAATATATTATGTATGTATGAAGCATACTGATGTCTTACGTCACTTTGTGCAAGAGATTAATGATGAAGGAAAGATATTACTTTAGAAAATTGGGACTACTGAGAATCCAACAGATATGATGATCAAGGTGGTAACATCGATCAAGTTCAATCATTATTTGGACTTGATTAATATTCTACAAATTTGATGATGTCTTTCAGCATATAAAGTGGCGTTATTGTAATAGATAAAGAACACGAAAAATGAGAAAATTTGAGTGAGGCCTACTAACTCGCTAAGATGGATATTATTAGAATTTGATTTGTTAATTTTGTAATTATTTTGCGCTTTATCCTACGTGAATAAAATCTATTGTAATTGATTTTAATCGTCTCAAAATTAATTCCTTATTGGAGCCTAGGGAATATCTGAAATCTCACTCCCCTCTGCTCTTAAAAATGGGTTTTTGTCTCCGTAAGTAACCCATTAAAGAATTATGCAAATATTGTGGTATGATAAACTTTCTCTATAAGATAGCTGTAAGAAAGAGGAGGAGAAGAAAAAAAAAGCGCCGAGTCTCCCTGTTAATCCATTCATTCGTCCAAAGAAGATTGTGGGTCCCATAGATGTTGAAAAGAAAAAGAGAGAAAACCCCGATTCTCCCTATTAATCCATTCATTTGTCTAAGGAAGATTGTGGGTCCCATAGATGTTGTTATAGAAAGGACAAAAGGAATGGCACGTGTACCGTCTCCTGTGTTAGAAAAATATTGGCATCGTGCTTTATATTTATTTATTTATTTTTTTGGTATATTGAAATTGGTTTGTAAGATTTTTAAGAGAAAAAAATAATTCACCACTCATTTAACCAGATATTAGTGATATACTTACCCCTATCGTCATAATAAAGTGGCATATAACTCATTTAATTATGGCTAATATATACCTCTGATTTTAAGTAATGTATCACTCATTTAGTTATTTTACCATTGATAAACTGTTACTTTGAAATATTTTAAAAAAAAAACTAAAGCGTTACTTATTTTCTTCTAGTAAATAACTAACATAAACTACTGTTGGAGCGGTTTCACACCAGTCGTCCACGTGTCATGAACTGCTGATGCTGGATTCTCCAACTGTTCACGTGCCCTTGCTAATTCACAAAT
>JXTB01000046.1:533391-640029 GCA_002914805.1 Parasponia andersonii
TGACACCTGGGCCGACCGGGGGGTTCGCAACAACGATCTCCCCCGTCCCCGTCTCTTGCTCAAAATCAAGCGCCGCTACCCCCGGCGGAGGGTCCCCTCACCATTTTTTTTAACTTTTCAGCCCATCAATTAGCTTCAAGCAAATCAATTATATACCACATATAAACAAGTTACTAAATGTCTTTTTTCGTAATTTCATTAACTCCTGTATCCTTTTCTTACCTTTTCTTAATTGTGATAAATGTGGTTTAACATCAAAATCCTAAATAAGTCATTTGACATGTCTAAATACTACAGCTTGTACTGATTCACCTATCTATATATAACTGATAACCACGCTACATGATTAATTTATTACGAGACATAACTGATTTACTATTGCATATCTTATATACCAACCTTAATTTTATTAGAGAAGCTTATACGCATTCCTTCAAATCGATTTCTTGATGGATGCCCAAAGTTTTTATTCACTGTTTCTTCTTCTTTTTTTTTTTTTTTCATTTTTCAACAATAGAGCAAATGGCAAAAGACGACGATGACCCAAAAAAAAAAGAAAGAAAAGAAGACGACAAATTAATTCAGCTTTTGGCGATTTAGGGTTCGTAGTTGAAAATATTTTCGTACAAAATTATTTAATTAATGAACATCACGAAAGCAAGAGTGATATAGTGATTCATACATAGTCTACATTTCCGTAATTCTCTCTTATCCCTCTAAAACTCTTGTTGTTTAACTATTTTTCGTAGCGAAAGATCGGCCAGAAATATACAACAATTTTTTCGAAATAATTGATTATATGAGTGCATAGTATTAATTCATAAAAAAATAGAAAATATATAAAGAGAATATATCTAATACATCTACTAACTTATTAGTGAATCCTAACTTTTTTGTTTTCTAAACCATGATCTTCCAATCCAAGTCTCAAACACAAGTAGATGAACGTGTGGGTGTTGAATATAATTTCGTATAATTTCTTAAACTCACACTTTAGGCTCTTATCATACTCTCAATACATGAGATTGCAAGAGTTTGTTCTACAGAAAATAGGAAAACTCTTTTTTTTTTCTCTAGTTTATAGAGGCTCTATAGGAAATAATACGCAATCTTTTTTTGCTAGGGTTTCCTTTATATATACTTTATATATCTATTAAAATATTTANTAATTATATTAATCAAATTAATATATATATATATATAAGAGTTTGAAAAAATAGTTAGCCGTAACTTTTTTTTTTAACAAAAAACGTGAGTTTACATCTATATATATATAAGTTTAAATTAATTAATATAATTAAGTAATATATATCTCAAAAAAAAACTTTAGTCAGTTTCTTAATTTCTATTTATCTAATTATCTAATAATTAGATATTTTTAAATTCAAAATTTAAATTAATTAGGAAATATATCCCTCCATAAATTTAAATTAATTAATTCAAAATTAATTAATAACAATTATTAATTATTATAGATAAATAATTTATCTAAACAAAGTGTGTAATAACAAAAATAATATAATATCGAGTACAATATTTGTAAGAGGTAGAATTGGGGACCTATGGACCCATAATTCAAACTCCAATAAATTGTAATAATTAATTAAACTCTTTAATTAATTTGTCTAATTTATTAATTTTAGTATTACTCCACTGAAAATCTGGAATTGCACTCTTGAAGTTATAGAATTAATTTACTCAGAAACAATTAGTAATCCATCGATTTAATCATCACACGTAGTTAAATCCTCCATAGATAATTCATAATTAGAGCTAAGGTATGTTCCATTTACCTCTTTAATTACATTTTTATCCTTATGTACCATTGATTCTCCAATGAACAATTTATTTATAAATCTATTATAAATTGAGTCTCAAACTATTCAAGTCCTATATCAATACATAAAAGAATCATCTTTCTAGCTTTCTAGTGGAAAGAATGGATTCCATATCTGTAAGCTACATTCTCATCTACTCATCTTATCATGCTCTCAAGATACAAATATTTCAGTCTGTTTAGGAAACAAACGTTTAACAAGTATGTTAAATAATATTATGTTATAAGTCGGAGTCTATAACTACTCAAGATTAAGATTGATCTACATATGATCATCTAGTGACATTATTTGAACTCTAAATAGTTAAGAGAATTTATGTTATATTTAAATTATGTCTCGTCTAGTCCTATATAATCAAATCATATAAAGTACCTCTATTGTGATGTCAACACATCAATGGTCTGGATAAGACTATTACATTCTCAATGTTAATGGACCATACTGATAATATTTGATTAAAGATCTCAAATTTTAATTAATTATTATGTACTATATTTTATTTTTATCCATAAATTTAATTCTCATGTATATAACACTTATGTACTAAATTTGTGATCACATAAATAAATTAGAGATTTTCTGATATTTAAAAACATACTAATTATGTACAAATTCAAGTAGAAAAATGTCATTTTATTAATTGAGCAAATATCCAAAATATACATGTTTTTATGGCATAAACCCTAATAATCTCCCACTTGCCCTAAAGCAGGTGAGACATGTCTCTCAATCCTAAACCCTCTAAGTGATTTTCAAAAGTCTTTCGCTGGAATCATCTATGTAAAAGAATCAATAATGTTGTTTCGGATGCTATCTTCATAATTGTCACGTTTTCTCGATGTACTATCTCTCTAATTAGATAATACTTCCTCTCTATATACTTTCTCTCTTTTGACTTCTAGATTCTTTTGAATTTGCCACTGCTCCACTGTTGTCATAGTATAAAGTCAATGGCTTATTTATATTTGAAACAACTTCCAAATCTGTAAAAAACTTTTTGAGCCAAACTACTTTTTTAGCTGATTCACAAGCTGATATATATTCTACTTCCGTAGTAGAATCTACAATGCTAGATTGTTTAACACTTCTCCAGACAATGGCTCTACCATCAAGAGTGAACACTAACTTAGATGCCAACTTTTGAGTATTTTTGTCTAATTAAAATCAAAATTAGTGTAACTAGTAGTCAAGTCCTGACTTGAATAAATTAGTATATAATTTCTCGTTCTCCTAAGATACTTGAGAATATGCTTTATCGCTATCCAATGATCTAATCCTGGATTTGATTAAAAACGACTCACTATCCCTACTGCATAGCATATGTCATGCCTAGTATACAATATGGCATATATAAGACTGCCAACTTTAGACGTATAAGGTACTCATCTTATATCCTCTTCCTCTTAAGGTGTCTTGAGAGATTGCTCTTTGAAAATGATAACTCTATGTCAAAAAGATAAATGTCCTTTCTTGGAGTTTTGTGTTGAAAAATGAATGAGCACCTTATCAATATAAGATGCTTGAGACAGTACCAAAAGTCTATTCTTGCGATCTCGAATAATCTTCATCCTAAGCACATAACTTGGTTCTCCCAAATCTTTCATTTGGAATTGCTTGACTAGCTACTTCTTTATATTAGATAATATTTCCACATTATTCCCAATGAGCAAGACATCATCTACATAAAGAATCGGGAAGACTACTTTCTTGTCTTTGATGTACTTGTATACATAACGTTCATCAATATTTTGATCAAAACTATAAGAGTTGATTGTCTCATCAAATCTTAGGCATAAGTTAATATTGATGATTATGAAGAGATTTTCCACACTTTATACTTTAAATATGCAGTAATGGATAAGAGGATACGTATAGATTTAGGCATAGTTACTGCGAGAAAGTCTCTTCATAATCACCTCTTTCTTTTCGGATATAACCTTTTGCCACTAACCTAGTCTTGAACATTTCAACTTTTCCATCTACACCTCTTTTTCTTTTATAGATCTATTTATATCCAATGGGCCTGACATCTTCATGTAGATCTACAAGTTCCCAGATAGAATTGGAATACATGGATTCTATTTTCTAGTTCATAGTCTCTTGCTATTTTTCCTTATCAGAATTTTCCATTGCATGCCTGTATGTCAATGTGTCATCTTAGCTACTATTGGACATAACAACATGTACTTCTCCAACTTTCTTATAGCGAGCAAATAGTGTAATAACCATTCTACTACGTTGAGTTGCCAAGGTATTCTGACTTGGAATAGTGGTCTAATAATTTTATCGTTCAACAACTATTGTTAGTTGTGATTTGATCTGATCAGAAAGAAATTCCTCTAGTACAATTTTACTTCAAGGTTTGAAATTCCTCTTGTGCCTTTTGGATAACTTACAAATAAAAAAACCTATATGTGTGGTTCTAAATTCCCAGTCTTTCCTTTCAGTATATGTGCTGGGTACTCTAATATGTGGATGTGACGTAAACTAGGTTTGTGCCTATTCTACAACTCTAAAAGTGTCTTTTGGATAGACTTGGAAGGTACTACATTCAAAATATAAATAGCAGTTTATAGTGCATAACCCCAGAATAAGGGTGGTAGGGAAGAGTAGCTCATCATTAATCTAACCATATCAAGTAACGTTCGGTTTCTCCTATTTCCAATACTATTCTATTGTGATGTTCCATATGTTGTGAGTTGGGATAGGACGCCATTTTCTAGCAAGTGATCCTTGAATTCATTATCAAGGTATTCACCTCTTCGATATAATCGAAGAATTTTTAACGAATTACCAAATTGCTTTTTACCTTCTGCTGTGAATTCTTTGAACTTTTTAAAGGTTTCAGATGTTCTTTGCATTTGTTACTCCATATTGTGAATAATCGTCAATTAATGTGACATACTATTTGTAACCGCCTCTTGCTTGTACATTCAATAGACTACATATATTATTATGCATAAGCTCAAGGGGTTCTTTGGCCCTTTTACCCTTTGTTGAGAAAGGTCTCTTAGTCATTTTCTTTTTTAAATAAGATTCACTAACTGGTAGAGTACTTATTTTTAGCTCTCTTAAAGGACCATCCGTTTCAAGTCTATTTATCCTATCTAGATAAATATGTCTTAACCTAAGATGCCAAAGATATGTATTATCGTTATGAGAAACTTTTTGCTTTTTAGGTTTGGGATATTCTACTTTAAACATTTCGGTATAAAGTAGTGATTGTTCATCTGGCCTTTACATATAAAATCCATTCTCTATTTTTGTAGAAAAAATATTTAAACCATTTCTAGAAATAATAATCTTATTATTAAGAAAAGAAACACCAAACATTTGTTCAAATAGTTTAGAAATAGAAATCAAATTCCTACGAAAGTCAGGAATGAAATAAATATTATTCAATAACAAAAATTTAAAGATAAACGACTCCCACTACTTTTGTCGAAACTTTAGCTCCATTACCCACTCTTATTATGAATTCTTCGTCGGCAAGCTCTTTTGAAGAATTAAGCATCTGAAAAAAAGAACAAATATGATTAGTGGCTCCTGAATCAACTATTCAAGGAGATATATCAAATAAATCTTCTTCTACTAAACGAACTTTTAAAATAAGTAAATCATATTTACCTTTTTTCTTCTCTTTCAATTCAGAGAGATACCTGTTACAGTTTCTCTTCTAATGCCTATCAACTCTGCAGTGAAAAAATTTTCTCTTAGGCTTTTTGTCATTGAAGTTGTTCTTCTTGGTGCTTGTGTTGCCCTTCTTACTCTTCTTAGGCTTAGATCCAGAGGTACCCTTGCTCTTCCTCTTCTTATTTTCGTTAGAAGTACCAGGATTTTCTTCTACAACATTTACTTCAATAATAGTTGTTGAGCCATCTTTACCTTTATCTTTCGATATCAATTCGAAGGTTTGCAGTTCGTTGAACAGTTGAGTCATCATATAATTCAACTTATTCATAATATAGTTGCTCTTGAATTGAAGAAAATCAGGTGAGAGTGATTCAAGAATCATACTCACTTGGGTGAGGTCATCAATTGTAGTCCCGTGAACTTCAGCCTGTCCAAAGTAATTAGTTATATTCAAAATATGATCTCTCACTAGAGTTCCTTTTTTCATCTTCACATAGCCTTTTTAATGGCATCGTGACGAGATTGATCAGATTATTATCCAAACATAGCCTAGAGAGACTCCATTATCTCATAACCAATCTCTATCTTTTTTGTGCTTAGCTCTAAGTACGTCGGTTATGCCTGCTAATATGTAGCAGCAAGCTTTATTATTGGCATGAGTCCATTTTTCCTAGCTTTCTCAAATAGCACGAGTAGCATTAGCAGTGGGTTGTGTAGGATATTTCTCTGTAATCACAAACTTATAGTCTTTACTTATAAGCACAATATTCGTATTACTTCTCCACTTAATAAAATTATCTCCAGTTCATTTTTCATTTGTGAGTAAAGTAATAATGGAATTCGAAGTTGACATGTTTACTGAAATTAAATAAATAAAACAACATTCAATATATTTGAAAATAAATATCACAAAGAATTTAGAATAGTAAATATGATGTATGATGTAAGTAAGTGAACACATAACTTATTTACTAATTACACCGTAATTCAATTTTCTGTAATTAGATGTCATCGAAGGATAGGTCACATAATTATTACTTGAAATGAGACATTCTCAATTAATAAATAAAATATCAAAATATCTCATATTTTCTTTAATTTATTAACTATCGTTTTACGGTCAAGCTACTATTAGTAGTTTAATTTTATTGTCATGAGTGTGAACCATTATTTCATATTTTAGTAACTTAACTCAAAATTGTCACCATAGGGTAGGTCAATTTTGAAATACATTCTAAAATAAAATACATTCCAAAATTCTATCTCTTGGAAATTAAGCCTTGTTATTAATTTAAATGGACATCTTCTGTAAGGAGGATGAAATCTAAACTTCTCTAGGCGCCAATTAAATCTTATGATGCTTAATTAATAATGGAGACTGTGGGATATATTGTCATATACCCCTCTCCTACTCATTATTTTAAAATCTTATGTAATTTTACTAATAAATATCTAATATTTATTTAACCTAGTTATTATATCTAATATAATAATATAGGTTAAACTATTAGTCCAATCTTATTGGTCCTAAATAAATTATAAGATTTTCTAAAAATATAAATTTATTATTATAGGAATAATTTGGCTAATCTAATTAATCTAATTAATAAGGATAGCCTAAATTAAATAAGTGTGATAATATCAAAATTTAACTATTAAACTTATATCACATTATTCAATTTTTATTCCTATTTAATTATTTAATCAAATTAAATTAGTCATATTCAAACAAAACTATTTTAGCATGAATATAATATGTATACATGACATTCATAAATGACTATAAGTAGAAATAATAAATAGCATGTTATAAGGCATGGTCATATTATACATATCACATATAATATAACAGTAAAATAAAATAATAATGATATTTGGTCGGGTCCCTTAGAAAATTATAACCCAATAAAATAATAAAATTACAAATAATAAAAGACACGCATGCCCGAAAACTATTCGCTGATCTTCTTGGACCTCCTTTCTTCTTTTAATATTTTTTACAAATCAAATTTGTAAAATGTGACATTTTTATAAATAGTTTCATAAAACTAGTTTAACCCATATGATTATCAAATAATCATTTAGGACTGGGCGTATGCCCACTTTTTTTAATGTAAATATATATATAATATATTAAATATATTAAGTGAAATATATATCGTACATAATATAAAATATAAATATATATTATAATAATAATAAAAAGTTAACGCCGCATTAAGTATATATATATATATTGTATATACATTATATTATATATCGGATATAAAATTATATATACGGTGAAACTATTTCAATATATTAGTGTGAGTCTTATGGCAATCCTGGTGGAAACGTCTCCGTCATCTTCTCTGTACATTATAAGGAAAAAAAAAAATACAACAAAGCCTATACCCAA
Organism: Parasponia andersonii; assembly: GCA_002914805.1. Lineage (NCBI taxonomy): Eukaryota > Viridiplantae > Streptophyta > Magnoliopsida > Rosales > Cannabaceae > Trema > Trema andersonii. Next base: position 541,261 of record JXTB01000046.1, read on the forward strand.
AAATAGCGTTTACATATTTTGATCTGATTAAAATAAATTGCAAAAAAGTTAAAATCTAAGGAACTATATAATTAACGACTAAATATCAACTATACATTTATCATATGATAACTCATCCATTCATTATCAAATACATATAAAAATAATGCAATACCCACTTATGTATATAAATAATTAATACTATATACTCATATAACCGTTCTAATACCAATTGTTGGAATTTAAAACGATTTTCATTGCTGAAGATTGGCCCAGGAATAACAAAAATTTTCTCAAAATAATTGATTATAAGAGTGCATAGTATTAATTCATAAAAAAGTAGAAAACATACAAAGAGAACATATAATACCTTTTGTAGCTTATCGGCGAATTCTAACTTTTCTGTTTTCTAAATCACGATCTTCTAATTTAAGCCTTAAGCATAACTAGATGAACGTGTGGACATTGCGTATAATTTCTTAAAACTTACACTTTAGGCTCTTGCAATACTCTCAAACCATGAAATTATAAGAGTTTGTTCAATAGAGAATAAGAAGACTCTCTTCTTTTTTTTTCCAATTTATAGAGGCTATGTAGAAAATAATACATAATCTTTTTCTACAAAGGTTTCCTTTATATATATTTATATATTTATTAAAATACTTAATAAATAATTATATTGATCAAATTAATATATATATATATATAAGAGTTTGAAAAAATAGTACAACTGTAACTTTTTTTTAACAAAAAACGTGAGTTTATATATATAAGTTTAAATTAATTAATCTAATTAACTAATACATATATATATATCTCAAAAAAAACTTTAATAAGTTTTTCAATTTCTATTTATCTAATTATTTGATAATTAGATATTTTTAAATTCCAAATTTAAACAAATTAAGATACTTATCCCTCTATAAATTTAAATTAATTAATTCAAAATTAATTAGTTAATTAATTAATAATAATTATTAATTATTACAAATATTCAGTACAATGTTTGTAAAAGATGGAATTAGGGACCTATGGACCTATAATTCAAGCTCCAATAAATTATAATAATTAATTGAACTCTTTAATTAATTTGTCTAATTTAATATTTCTAGTATTATTCCACTAAAAATCTAGAATTACACTCTTGAAGTTATAGAATTAATTTACTCAGAAAACAATGAGCAATCCATCGATTTAATCATTATATGTAATTCAATCCTCAATAGATAATTCATAATTAGAGTTAGGGCATATTCCGTTTACCTCTTTAATTATATCTTTATCCTTATGTACCATTGATTCTCCAATGTACAATTAATTTATAAATCTATTATAAATTGATTACTCAAATTATTCAAGTTCTAAATCAATACTCATGAAAATCATCTTTCTAGCTTCCTAATGGAAAGAATGGATTCCATATCTATAAGCTATATTCCTAGCTACTTATCCCAAAATACAAGTATTTCGATCTGTTTAGGAAACGAACCTTTAAAAACTATGCTAAATAACATAATATTATAAATATGAGTCTCTAACTACTCAAGATTAAGATTGATCTATATATAATCATCTAGTGACACTATTTGAACTCTCAATAGTTAACGAAATTTATGTAAGATTCAAATCATGCCTCGTCCAATCCTATATAATCGAATTATATAAAATACCTCTATTGTGATGTCAACACATCAATAGTCTGGATAAGACTATTACATTCTCAATATTAATAGACCGTACTTGTCACGACCGAAAATCTAAAGCCGTGACTTTTAGTAATTTTAAGTGAAAATATAATAAAATATTAATTTTACAGAATTTAAAAGAAGTCATGTATTAGATAATTTCATTTTAATCATCAAATCATTATAAATTCCATCATCATTAAAACTCTTATTAGTTTTAATTTCATATAAAAGAAATACTCACTAAAGTATAAGAAAATTTCCAACAATCTCTTTTAAAACTTTTTGAGAAATTATAAATTTTGATAAATTGAATTTAACTGAAATATTTAGTTCAATATCCAAAATATATTACATAAAATCATTTGTTGTTTCAAATACTCAATTTAACAATAAAATCATCCTCATACATCCACTTACTAATCTTGGCTAAATAACTGAACAAGGAAAGAATGATAACAGAGTACGAACACCTACCAGAGATTAGGAGTAGAACAGTATAAATAAGCTCTATAACTTGTCTATCCATCAAGACGACTACCTCAATTAGACAAACACCTAAAAGTGGGAGAAGTAGGAGGGTGAGCATTCACATGCTCAGTAGAAATTCAATTACCTTTTTGAACAGATACAATTTTATCAAACCTGCATGGTTAATACCTTCTCGAAAATCTATTTAAAAACTAGATATATAAAATAGTTAGTATCCAAAATAAAGACATATTCAAAAACAAAAACTAGAAACACATGTTTGTACATATCATAATCAACCAAGTATATGAGTGAGCTCTCATCCTTCCATCACGGTCCTGTAATACTTTTGTAGCAGAGGTACCCAGTATCCTGACACTTCCCCGTAAGTGTATCAACTAAAAACCTGCATAGGAGCCTAGGTCTTTCACTTAGCGCTGCAACAACTCGCCAGTGATCTAAACTATCATGATGCAATAATGGAACTCAAGTGTATGATTCTATGGTATGTACAACATATAACTGTTTACAATAACCATGCATCCATGAATCAAATCATGCTTTAAAAATTCAACTTGGAATTATTCTAGGATTTACTGTAATATGAGCAGTACACTGCTATTTTATCTTATAATCACAATATAAAAACATGTAAAATAATCCACACAATCTAATCCCATTATAATCCAATAATTTTCAATGATTTGTCAAACCATCATGAGATCACAATTTTTCATATATAAGTTTTAATGAAATTATAAATCAAACAAATATAAAATCAGGTAATTGGACCCTTATCTCGATATAGTAGTAATACCAAGTTAACAACGCTCGAAAAAACTCTCGTTGGTCACTCGAGTGTTCAAACGACACTTTAGGAATCCCGGTAAGTCCACTTTAAAAAGTGACATTTCTACCGGAGCCTTAAATAGAGAAACAGAACTCAGTTTCGAGGTTCCTAGCATTAATTAAGCCCAAAAATCTGAGAATTATAAAAATATCTTTTTTTAGAATTAATACGAAAAAAGTCCAATTTTTCCAAAGCATTTAGAAAAATATCATCTTTGCTGATTATTTGTAAGAATATCACTTTTCTAAAATATTTCAGAAAGTACCAATAAAATAATTATTTTAAAAAAATATCATTTTCAAAAATTTAGGAAATATAATATCAACTTCACTAACTATTTCTTAAAACGTCATTTTTGCAATTATATTTCAAAAAATAACAATTTTCTAATCTAAGTCCAAGGCCCAAATCTGCACAGACTCTAATCTAACACTATTCAGTTTTATAAAATTATAACTTTTTGTTATAACTTAGAAAAGTGCTATTTTGTTAATTAGAAAATTAACACAATTGTGGATATCATTTTAATTTTTATCAAATGCAATTATTCATAATTTTTAACCATCTTTCACCTTATATATTTATCTCAGGTAAAATAATTATCTAACGAAAAATTTATGAAAATATCACTTTTTTACTTAGTTGGTAAAAACGGTAAAAGTGGTAAAAACTCACTAGAGATGAATTTTGACAAACAATCACTTGGAGTTGATCGGCGAAGGCGAGATAAGACTCCACTTGCTAGAGGTGTCGAAAACGGAGGTCAGACGGCGCTCCGATTGCCAGAAAACCTCACCGGAGGCAGAATCTTTGCAGGGCCACTACTACGGCTTCGTCTGATGTCGAAACGAGGCGGGACTGGTGGTGTTGGATTCATCTTCGAATGCCCTTTGAAACGGGCTATGCATTGGCTGAGGCGAGAGGCAGTGCGGCAACTAGAGGCAACGGCAGATTCGGTATTTTTTCTCTCTTCCCAAGGGCTTTCTTTGAGAGAATTTGAGAATTCTGAAGCCCTTTTATGCAAATAAGGGATACTGTAGCACCTCAATATAATATTCAGATATTTTGAATATTTTATTCCGAAAATCAATAATTATAATTATGCCATTGGCTCTAAAAAGTCCAAAATACCCTTATATCTTATCAGATTTTATAGTACTAATAATATTTAATTAAAGATCCCAAACTTTAATTAATTATTACGTACTATATTTTGTTTATTATCCATAAATTTAATCCTTATGTATATAACACTTATATACTAAATTTGTAGTCACATAAATAAACTAGGAATTTTTTTATATTTAAAGGCATTCCACTTATGTACAAATTCAAATAGAAAAATGTCATTTTATTAATTCAGCAAATATCTAAAATATACATACTTTTAGGGCATAAACCCTAATATTCACTTGATTTTTTGTTCAATTAAAAATAAATTCACATGCTGGAAAAAAAAAATAGGACGAATTAATTGAAGTATTGTTTGGATGAATTTACATGATTAGTGAAAAATATAATAATAATAATAATAATAATAATAGCATGGATGGATGCAGAATAATAAATCTGTTAGAAAAACAATAAAAATAAAATATATTGACTTACTAATAAGCAAACTTATTGAAGCATTTCATTCGTATGAATGAGAAAGAGTGAAAATAAATTAACTAGATAGAGAGAAGATCACATAGATTTGTAGAAGGTGCCTGCAAGCAATCAGAAAAATTAATAAAAAAGTAAGTCAATAGAATCATAAATTAATTTATGAAAGCTATTCCATAATTGGAAACATACTCTCAACATGATCAGGAAAGTAGGTTAACCATAGCGGTAGAAATCAGTACATAACCATCATTTGTAAAACCTATAACTCCGTTGTTCGAAAAATGAGTAAATGTATCCTTGATGGCTGAGCTACAAGACAATGTGATATTTAGGTATTTGATCCAAGAAGTGGAGATACCATATTCCTTCATTACCCATATCTGAAAGACGGGATGATGCTCAAGACAAGTGAAACCTTCAAAAGCATAGAGAGCAATTCTCTCAGACAACTTACCTATATTGTGGACACGTGCTTGTACAGTTTTTGGAATGTCAAAAAGCTTCAACTGTTCCGTGTCGAAATCAAAGAAAACTATCCCAAAGGAAAGTATCTCAAATTGGTCTTGTTCTTGTTCTTGTTCATTCTCATGCGTTCTATACTCAGACATCTAATGAATGCATCTACTCACAACAAGGGAGGACCACAGTTTATGTGACGTGGGGAAGAGTATGTCTGCATGCGGAGTTAAATATGTGGGGCATTTTCCTTGTTTTCCAAGCATTGCTCCCCAAATTATAAATTGCAACTTCGTTACCGCCTGCAAACAAATTCTGCATAATATTAAATGGATGGTCTTTAATAAGAACTGTTACTGCCGGACCACCAATAGCAACCACTTTGAAATCATTCGTTATTTGGTTGTAACCAAATCCAAGTCGAAACCCTGAGATTGGAGGAGATGGGAGTTTCCTAACCTCGTTAATGTCAGGGTTCTACAACTAGACAGTATCGTTATCCCCAGATAGATATAATATATACCATTGTCACTACCCTCAATGGATTTGAAATTGGCCACTGGAAATCTTAATTTTGAAATCTTATGAAAATTTTCGGTGGAATGAGCAAAAATAGCATAAGGTACCTGACGCTTATGACGCTAATTCTAGTATTTTTGTTTTTTTTTTTTTTTACTTTACAATTAAAAAAAAAAGTTAATAGACTCTATCTCTCTCTCAACAAAAAAAAAGGTCAACACTAATACTCTTTTTCTATTACTAAAAATGTTCTTTGAGCTGTAAAGAGTATAACGTTCCATAAAATTTTGGGCAAAATAAAACTAAAAGCAAGCTTCCCGAAGTTTTTAATTTAATATTCCAATCCATAAAATTCCTTATGTGATAAATTACTTAATCTAATTTACTGACATTATTTAAAAGTAGGCGTCTTAATTGTTAAGAGACTCACATAAAAAAAAAAAAGCCAGAAAAACAAAAGAGAAAAGAGAAAAGAAATTCATATACAACTATTACCTACAATATAATATAACCTCGTGCTTTATCCTACCGTTTGTCATTCTCATAAAACGAGATTAACAAAATATCGTTCATGTGGTCCTATGATAAGCGACATGTCATTCTTTATGCTCATGCTGTGGAAACGATATATCATTTAAAGTTAAATCTTATTTTAGTTCTTAAAAATGTTTTATATTTTGTTTCTGAACTATTTTTTTGTTTTACTTTTATCATTGAATTTTGAAATATGAAAATATGTCGAATTTGATCCCTAATTTTAAAAATGTTCAATATTTGATTTAATAAACTATGTTTTTGTCTCGGTTTGATTTTTGAACGGTCAAATGTTATATTGTGCTAGTTACAATTATTATCTAAATTCCTCCATGCTCATGGGAAGTAGGGGCCGTACCCGTATATGTACATACAATTTTTTTTCATTTTTTTTTCAGAATTTTGTTTACGTCACATCTAGCTAATGGCAGATTGGTTTAATCTGGGGACTATTGGAAGTTTGCACTCCATTTTCCTTATTTCCTTAGTACTTTTTTTCTTTTTTTTTTTTAATGAGGGGATCATAACCAACGTAATGATGTATAACGTGATACAAATAGCGATTTTTTTTACTCAAACGACATTCACGTACAATGAGAATCTCCTTTGTCGCTTCTGGTCATTGACTCAAGCGACATTCAAAAAAAAAAAGTGAAAAAGAAAAAACGTGGTTATCATTCCTCTAACCAAAACTTAGAACACATCCCATTATTATATTTGGAGAAAACGACATATAGTTTTGTACTTGTCGTCTGTTGTTGAATACAAACGACATCTGATAAGCGACAGTAGTTTTGTACTTGTCATTTGTTGTTGAATATGAACGACAGTTACTGATTCCTTCAACTGGAAATTTTTTTTTAATACAGGGAGAAGTATTACAGACTTTATGTTTCAATAACAATTCACGACCTTTACGAAAAAACAAATTAACAATTCACAACATCGGCGACATTCAATACGAACACCTTGTAAAGTTTAATGTTAAAGGACCTGTCATTTTATTATTTTTTTTGTTTTATTACTAAAACGATATCTATTGTGGCCAACACGTAATTTATGCTCAATAACATCGTCCTTTGGTTTGGCTCAACCCTAATGATATCTTGATTGTTTTATAAAAAATAGAAAACTCCTTTGGTTTGGCTCAACCCAAATGATATCTTGATTGTTTTATAAAAAAATAGAAAAGTCCACACCCTCGAGCGATATCACGTCTTTTTTTATTATTACTGAAAAAATAGGACTTAACTAATGATTTGCACCTATTATAAATTAAAAAAATATTTATTACTATCTAATTCTCATCTCACCCTATTAGGAATCACAAATTTTTACACATGCCTCTAGTGTGATTCGAACTTAAGACCAAAATCTTAATAATACCTGAGTTAACCCACTTCGTCAAGCTATATTAGCTCCTTTTAGTCGGCTCAAGCCATATGTTATTATTTTCCGTTTTCTTTTTCTTGAAAGGGAATAATGTATAATTTTTTGAGCTAAAATAAGCTTATTCTGTCATATACATCTCTCTGAACCAATAAACGACATGTCCTTCTTTGAAAGTGAAGAACTAGATTCTCAATTAAGAATCGAAAAGAATAAGGATAGTATTTTAATTAATTTACTAAATTTTTTATATCAACCATTTTTTTTAAGAGAATTGAAAAGGGAAATAGATAGTGTCCTCACACTCCATATCTAGTTTTCACTCCGATAACTATTTGGGTACGATGATCTCTGGAACTACAGATATAATGACAACGGTCCATTTTTTCATGAACATTTGTCAGCTAGCAGGACATGAGTACTCACTTATTGGGGGACACATTCTTGGAATAGCTCATAGATTCTACTAATTAGTAACTACTCCTACAGTATCAAACCTGATCTCACATATCTTGGTAGAGATTCAAATTCCTAATCTGATAGAAGTAGGCTTGGCAATGTGGCAGGGCGAAGTCGATTTTCTTCCGATCCACCCCGCCCCTCGAGATGACCCACCACATGTCCCGCATCCCATAAATGGGGTAGGGCAGGGCATTATTGACAGAGCAACTGGTAAATGCCCCATCCCATTGCTCCGTTTATCAAAATTATTTTTTTAAAAAAAAAATATTACAGGCACTAATTTTGAATAGTAGCAAACTAGGACAAGTAATATATAACTTAGGGATCGAAAACTTTTAAAAGCAATATTGTAAATGGAGGAAAAAGAAATGAAAGACTATTATAAAGAGATCAATTTAAGAACAGTACTAATTATTTGCATGATTCTCAGCAAGCCATAAGGCACTTACAATTAGAAATATCAATATAGGATAACATACACTCAATTATTTGCAAAAAGATAAAATATACAGAGTAACTTTGGATTATTTTTTTTATCAAAAAAAAACTTTGGATCAATTTCGTTGTCGGAGAACTCCTTAAAGCCACATTAATTTTGTATATGTACAAATTTGAGTACACATTATTTTTGTAGCTCAAATTACATGCTCAATCTTTGGGAAGGAAATACATTAGCCTAGCCAAAAAATAAAGAACAAAACAGAGGAGTCATCAATCTAAGTGGTAACTACACAGATGTTTATATTTAATACTAAAACAATATTAAATATAAACTATTAACTAGTTACTGAAATTAATTAAAGTAGAAAATGCGCATAATATACCAAATACAAAAATAAAAGAGAATACAAAATTTAATAAGGTTCGAAAAATTTATATACATCCTCAGGTATAATGCAAAAACCCATAAACAAATGAGAAATTGGGTAAAAACAAAACTATGAAGGTCCTTAAGAATAAAAGTCCTCATCAATCGGGAACTAATTTTGGGATAATTAAAACCAATTATAGTAAGTTTTATTTATAGCCAACTATAGACCCCAAATATTTATACACAAGTGATGTGTGATAAAGTACAAAATAATTACAAAAGTTAATAAGTCAAATTCTAACAATCTCTACCTTAGCAAGTTATCAAGTCCTATCCAAATTTTTCTATTTCCTTGTATCCTCTATCTATTACAATAACGCCATTTTACACGCCGAAAGGCGCCATCAAACTTATAGGATATTAATCAAGTCCAAATAATGATTGAACTTGATTGATGTTACTACTTTGGTCATTATATCTACAGGATTCTTAATAGTACAAATCTTTTGAAGCAGTATCTTTCCTTCATCAATAATCTCTCACGTAAAGTAATGCCGAACGTCAATATGTTTCATACATATATGGTATATTAGATTCTTCACTAAATGAATGGCAACCTGACTATCAAAATAAATATAGATATACTCCTAAAAAACTCTTAACTCTTCTAGTAATTCTTGTAACCAAATAGCTTTTTTCACAGCCTATGTAACTGCTATGTAATCTACCTCTATAGTAGACAAAGGAATTATAGATTGCAAAGTAAACTTCCAACTAATTAGTGTTCTTACAAATGTGAATACATATCCAGTTGTTGATCGACATTTATCCAAATCACCAGAATAATAAGAATCAACATACCTAACCACACATTGAGCAAGTCTATCATCCTGCTCAAACCAACATCTATAATCTTTAATAAGTACCATAGAATCCATTTCATAACTTACCAATGATCTTTATCCGAATCATATATATACCTGCTCACAACTCTAACTGCATATGAAATGTTAGATTTTGTACACACCATCGCATACATCAAGCTTTAAACCGCATTTGAATACGGAACATGTGACATATACTCTTGCTCTATATCTATACTCGGAGACAAAGACACACTAAGCTTAAAATGAGGAGCAAGTGGTGTACTAACAAATTTTGATTATTCAGTCATACCAAAATGCTATAATACCTTCTTCAGATATTGTTTCTGAGTCAAACTAACCTTACCTCTCCCTCTATCTCTGCTAATCTCCATACGAAGAATATTTTTTGCTTCACTGAGATTCATCTCAAACTCTAGATTCAACTGAGCCTTCAACTTCTCAATTTTTTCTTGATTCTTTAAAGCTATTAATATATCATCAACATATAAAAGTAGATAAATAAAAGACCCGCCTCATAGCTTGCGAAAATACATACAACTATCGAAATTGCTTCTTGTGTATCTCTGACCCATCATAAACTGATCAAATCGCTTGTACCATTGCCTTGGCGATTGTTTCAGCCCATAAAGCAATCTTTCAGTTTGCAAACCTAATTTTCTTTTCCAGTAACCTTGAATCCTTTTGGCTGAGATATATAGATTTCCTCTTTCAAATCACCATGTAGAAATGTAGTTTTCACCTCCAATCGAATTAGTTCAAGATCCAACTACAATACCAAGGATAACAAAATTTTAATAGAGAAATATTTAACAACAAGAGAAAATACCCCATTGTAATTAGTTCCCTCCAACTGAGCATACCCCTTCACTATCAATCTTGCCTTGAAGGAAACTTCATTCTTAACAGGAAATCCTTCTTTTTTGCATATACCTATTTACACTCAATTGCCTTCTTGTTCTTCAGTAGTTGAGCTAGCTTATTAGTTTCATTATTCTAAAGAGACTGTCTTTCTTCCTCCATTACTTTCTTTCACTGTTTAGTTTCCAAACTTTTGACTATATCTTTATACATAGAAGGAATATCATTATCTATAATAGGAAGTGCATAAGCCATTATGTTAACAAATCGAGCCAATTTATGAATTTCACATTTTGGCCTCTTATGTGTAATTGATTCTTGTTGCTATTGAGACTCTTGGGTTGGAACCTTTTCTTCATTTTCAGTGTCCTCCTCTGCCAATGAAGCATCAGCACTATTTTCAACAACATTACCTAGGACTATTGTTATAGTTTTCTCAAACTCCACATGCTATTGACTAGGCTCCACTTATTATGAAATATTGATTGTCTTTTCCTGGTCTTGTGTTACCTTTTTCAATATGGCAAACTTATCAAAAGTAATATCCTTACTAAATAAAATCTTTCTTGAACTTTGACACCAAAGTCGGTATCCTTTTACACTTGAGTTGATGCCCATAAATAATGCTTTCTTGGCTCTTAGATTTAACTTTGATTCTTTAACATAATAATAGGCAGTGGAACCAAAGACATGTAAATAATCGTAATCACTAGCAAGTTTTCCATACTATACATCAAGACGGCTTTTGCCTCCAATTGTAGTCGATGGAAAATGATTAATGAGATGACACGTATATATAATTGTGTCAGCCTAAAAAACTTTGCCCCACCCAGCATTGGATAACATACATCGAACCTTCTCCAACAAAGTTAGACTCATGCATTCTGCCACCCTATTCTACTGTGGTATTTTTCTAATTGTAAAGTGATGCAAAATATCTTCAAACTAGAAAACTCCCAAAAATTGAACACTCTTGTATTCTCCATTATTATCTAATCGAAGTCGTTTAATCTTTCTACTCGTTTGAGTCTCAATCATCTTTTTCTATTTAAGAAAAAGTTCAAGTACATCTTCCTTGGTCTTCATTGCATATATTCAAACTCTTATAGAAAAGTTGTCAATAAAAGTAACAAAATAGTGCATACCTCCCAAAAAAGCTGTCTTGGTAGGTCTCCATACATCTGAACAAACATAATCTAGAATACCATCAGTATTGTGAAGTATTGTACCGATCTTCACTCTTGTCTATTTTCCCATAACATTGTGCTTGTAAAAGTCCAACTTGCAAGTCTTTGCTCATTTCAGTTAGCTTTGCTTCACTAAACTAAAGAAAGCTTTTTCACCAGTATATCCTAAACACATATACCATAACCTAGTAACTTCCGAAGCTTCATTGTCCTCAAAAACCTCAACAATTAATCCAATAATTGTCCTATCATTGTAGTAATACAAGTTATTTCTTCTTGTACCTTTCATCACCACCAAAGAGCCTGAAGTGACTTTCAAAATTCCAATCTTGTATAGACATAGCGAAACCTTTAGATTCTAAAGCTTCCAAAGAGAAGAGATTCCTCTTCATTTTTGGTACATACTAAATATCTATTAGAATTCCAATCGATCCATCACGATTCTTCAATCTAATTGAACCTACCCCACCTATTTTATACGATTAATCATCACTTATATAAACAACTCCACTATATAGCTCTTCAAAATTAAATAACCACTCCTTTTGAAGACACATATGGTAAGTGCAACCCGAATTTAAAATCCACTCGTCACGCTAAGACATCAATGACAAACTAACTAGAGTAAAATCTAGTGCATCATCTTGAACTTCAGCTATATATGCATCAGAGGTAGCTTTTCCCTTGCCTTTATTCTATAACTTCGGACAATATTTCTTCTAATGCTTTTTCTCATGACAAAAGACACATTCACCCTTACCAGGTCTTCCGTTCGAACAAGATCTACTCATTTACTCCTGTTTATAACTTTGCCTATGTATTCTGGCTATAAGCATTTCTGCTTGCACATCTCTATTCTCTTTCTAATCTTTCTTCCAATCTCATGATTGTACAATGCAGCACTCACTTTATCGAAGATAATTTTTCCTTCCTATAAAGCAACGTAATACAGAGATGATTATTAAGTCCATATAAATAGAGTTATCTAGTAATAATGTGTCTTAAGTTTTGCTATGTTCTTATTTATTTTCAGTTGTTTCAATTATTTTACTAGTTATTTTGATGTTTTGCTTGTTTATGTATATAGGAGAATAAAACAAAGGTATTTGATGTGAATTAAGATAAAATTGTGCCTCATAAAAAGGTCTTTTAAACTATTAAAATTGAAATTGTATCTAATACAGTCATAATACAATGAAAATGAGGTAAATCAAAGCTCAAACGAAGAAATGAAGCACCCAAAAAGCTGAGGCATCAATCCAGCAGAAAAGTGGCCCTACAACACCAAAAATGGTGTCGCAGCACCAACTCTCAGGAAGTTTTCATGCCGCAATGCCACCTCCTACATTCTGGGTCAATAATTGACGATTGAGATCAACTTTTTGATGATCCAAAGGTCCAAATTCGGTCTGCCTTAAGTTTGAACGAGCCACCTCTTTAGTACCCTATCTTTAGAGTTGAAAGAGGTATATTGGGATAGAGAGAGAAAGTAGGAGGCAGCCATAGAATAAGAAGAAGAAGAGGGAAAAGAAGATGAATACAAGCTCCTATCCTCTATTTCTTGATTTCCTCCACAACATCAATATCACTCTTTTTTCATATCATCTTTTTTTTTGTGAGTTTTTTTTTGTATTTTTTATAATTAGAAAGTGGTATTGTTGAGAGCAAATATTTGAAAGAGGAATCAAGCGAGCAAGAACTAATCTTGGAGGAGGAGATTAAAAATCTCTATTAACACCTTCATGCTCTTCAAAGAGGGAGAATTCTAAAACTCTTTTCTCTTTGATATTTTGTATTTCTTGAATTCATTGTATGAAAATGTTATTGTTCTCAATTTATATTATGAACTAAATTCCTTTTTGTCTAGTTTTACTATGTGAACCAACTTAGTATCTTGAGTTTGTTTATTTCTCTTCTCTTTTATTAATCAAATCTATTGTTAGGTTATTTGTTTTGCCTTATACTTATTACTTCTATATAATTGATCACTAAATATATTATTGAGTAATTTCTATGAACTTAGAAAAGGGATTAGAAATTTTGACTTAGGTAAAATAACATAAAATTACCTAATTGAGGTAATTTTGCATAGGATAGGAATATAACTATGTGACTTGTATAATCTCTTTGAGAATTACTAAACTTAATGAATCTAGCCAATCTATATTAGGAGTAATATATTAACTCGTCTAGGTATTTTTATTTATGTCTTAAAAAGGAGTTTGTAAATACATTCGAATTTTCAGTTAACAACTCTAGTGGATTAATTAATTTATGAGGGAAATTATGAAATAGAATGACAATAGAACAGTTGTGGAATTAGTAAACCTAGAAAATTTTTTTATTGTTTTATCTTTTATTGTTTTGCATGATAGTTTAGTTTCTTTTATTTTATTTCTCTAAAATCTATATTTTTGTTATTTGGATAAAGTTAGGAGTGACCAATTTTAATACTTAGCTTAGACTTAGTAATCAATCTTCGTGAGTTTGACACTCTACTTTCATATCTATATTACTTGTGACAATGTGCACTTGCACAGGAGTGTGTGAGTACAATTTATTATTGCACATTCTAACCAACTATAATCTAACTCATCAGGAAAGGACCCAATCACCAACAATGCTTTATCCTTATCTTTGAAGGTATCATCCAAATTCAACAAATTTGTAATCAACTGGTTGAAAGTATCAATATACTCACAAAGAGTCATACCGAGCTTTAACTAGAGGCAGAAAGTCTTTTCTTCAAGTATAGTCTGTTCTTATTGCTCTTCTTAATGTACTTATTCTCGAGTGCCTTCCACAACTTACTTGCAGAAGTCTTCCTCATGAATAAATACTTTTGTTCTCTATAAAGACAAGAGCAGATCGTACAACAAGCTTGACGATTGATCTTTTCTTATTCTTTATCATCCATCTTCTCTGGTTTCGTCTCTTATAGAGCAATATCCTGATCTTTAAATATAAATCATCCAATAGCTCGTACTACTATAAGCCAAAGTTATTTTGGCCATCAAAGTTCTTCACATCAATTTTTTCACTAGTCACAGTCTTCATCTTTGCTGATACTGACGAAGATTCTAACATTCCTACTAATATTTCAAATAGCTAACAAACAAAGCATAAGTCGAACTTGTTGCTCTGATACCACTTGTTGTGTAACAGGAGTATAACTACTTAAATTCTTATATTTAATGCTAAAACAATATTAAATATAAACTACCAACTTGCTATTAAAATTAACTAAAGTAGAAAATTCGCAGAATATACCAAAAGTAAAAAAAATAGAACACAAAATTTAGCGAGGTTCAATAAATTTACCTACGTCCTCGAGGTCTTGCTGATCATTTCACTAACTTTAAATAAGAAAAAGTAAAAAATCTAGGCTATAATATGAAATCTCATAAACAAATAAGAAAATAGGTAAAAACAAAACTATGGAAGTCCTTAGGAATAAAAGTCCTCACCAATAGAAAACTTATTTTGGGATGATTAGAACCAATTATAGTATGTTTTAATTATAACCAACTATAAATTCAAAATATTCATACATAAGCAATATAAGATAATTACAAAAGCTAACAGTAATAACTCACATTATATTAATTGTTATGCATATATTTAATTTTTTAAAATTTTCGAAAAATTTCAAGTGAATCTAATTAAAAAATTACCAAACTTGATAAGAAATATTTGATGTCGTAGAAAATGAAAGAAATATCAAATGCAATATTTGTATATATTTAGTGTAGACAAATTAAGTTAACGAAGTTAAGCCAATGACAGAATATAAATATCGTTACAGTGCATAGTGTGACTTAAGTACTAATAGAATTGGGCTTGTTTGTGGAGCCACTCAAAAATCTGCCACATCAGCCCAGTTGACGTCAACTTTCTATTGTCTAATCAGATGCGAGATAAGTGCCAAACTCATGCAAATGTGTTGCACCGGATAACTGCCTTAGTACTAGATTTTGAAAAAAAAAAAAAACGCAAGAGAAAGAGAGAGAGTAATATACATTAAGATAATCTAATCGGCACTTGGATAAATTAATTAGAATAGGAAAAAATAATAGAAAATTAAGAGGATTGGTAATGTGAAGTTGGTGTCCTAGGTTGTTTTGTATTACTATTTTC
This sequence comes from Parasponia andersonii, assembly GCA_002914805.1. Lineage (NCBI taxonomy): Eukaryota > Viridiplantae > Streptophyta > Magnoliopsida > Rosales > Cannabaceae > Trema > Trema andersonii. The sequence goes on from JXTB01000046.1 coordinate 557,094, forward strand.
TCTATATATTTTCCAGTATTTTAGATTTATTTAATTTAGTACTTTATTATTAGTTTTAGTATTTTATTTTTATTTTCTTTATTTTTGAATTTTTATTGGTTAGATAAAACTAAGGTTAATCCAGTTTTAGTACTTAGTAGGAAATTTTAGTTAATCAATCTCTGTGAGACAATATCTTTACTTATCATTATATTATTTGTTTGTGATATTATGCACTTGTAATTATTTTCATAATAGTAGTCCCCTCCTCTGAGTTTAGCCGAGAGTCTAGCCATTGTACCTCTAATTCATCTTCATTTCCACGTGTCCCAAACTCAGCTAATGCTCTGCATCCAAAACAAGGACATAATGTTACAGCATTTTCTCCATAGGGAAAGTATAGACACCTCTGATGAATTCGATGATCATATTTTACAACCAACCGTATATCTTGGCTAGCTTTGAGAGCATGACAACAGTAATTATAGTGGATCTGATCACCTAGTATTGATGTATTTGGACCGCCCTTTAGAGAAGGTGAGGGCACGACATTGTGGTGGACACATTAAATATGGGGAAAGAGCTCCCATCACTACTAGAAGATGAGGTATTTGATGAAGTCCGAATACCCTCCAAAAGGGGTGAGGACACCACATATTGGTAGTCTGATATGGTGGACACATCGACTGATGAGAAGTAACTCACGTCACTGTCGGGAGATGAGGCGGTGGCCTGGGAGTTAAAGATGTCATCTGAGTCGTGATTGTCGGTGTCCTCAAGGTCAGAGTTGTAACCGTCTAGGTTTAGCTCTTGGTCTTTGTTCTGGTCATGGGGATGAACTCCACTTCTTTCGAGTTATAAGTGGAGGCATCATCTTCTTCATTCAAGTTTGGATTGTTTGATTCGTTTAGATCAAGGTGGAGATGAGGGTTTGTGTGTGAATTTGAGGCGATGATGGCGTTGGGGTGAGGGTTTAGGTTTTCATTTGCTTTGTCAATATGAGAATGTAAAATAACACAAGTAAAATAGATATAAGCCCTATCGTGGAAAGAATTCCTAGCCCCCAATTGTCACGACCGAAAATCTAAAGCCGTAACTTTTAGTAATTTTATGTTAAAACAATAGTAAACAGTAATTTTCCAAAATTTCAGAAAATTTAGTACTTAGAATTTTTAGATTTAGTCCTCAAAAGTAACCAAATTCCATATTCAAGAAATATTAATTTTATTATGAATTTTCCAAGAAAATCCTTCATTTAAAGTTTTGGTTAAAATCTAATTAATTAGTTTAGAAACATTTATACATTTATAAATTATAGAAAAACGAGTCTAATTAAACCTTAAATCCAATGTTCAAATAATTTACATAAAATCATTTATATTTCTAAGTACTCAATTTAATAGCAAAATTTATCCTCATACATCTACTTAATAAAGACACCACAACTGTCAAAATATATTTGACATAAAAAGGAAATGATGGTATAGAATAGGAACTAATCAATAAAGATGTGAAAAACGACACACATATGCCTAACAACCTTGATAAGTCACCAAGACAATTTTCCTAAAATAAATCAATACCTAAAAGTTGGAGTAAATAAGGGGGATGAGCACGTGAATGCTCAATAGAGAATTGATTTCAAGTTTTTATATGTAAGAAAATATACTCACATTGAAGGTTCTGCATGGTTAGTATTCCATTCAAAACAGTTCACAAAACTCAAGTAGAAATCATAGTCCAACGGTTCAAACATTCCAAACCATTATAAAACATCCATCAAAACTAGTACATATCTATTCAAGCCAACATATAACCTGTATGCAATCATGAAGCCCGAAGTGTCCTAGTAGATTACTCGTAAGTCCGAGCCACCTAAAGAGGCGTCGTAAGTCTGATCATCCTATGTGGGCATCGTAAGTCCGACGGCCGCGTAAATATGTGAGTGCATACAAATGCTATATGAATGACAGAATAAGGATATGCACTATTTCCACAAAATCTCAAAATAACTATGCAGTATTCTTTAATCAAATCACTTTTAGTCCTCAAAATTGAGTTCTCAAACCAATTTGGATTTTCTAAAAATTTCGTCATTACAACAACTATTTTTTATCAAAATCCAAAAATCCAATTTCATATAGAAAACAATCCTAAACAGTACATATGACACGTCAACCAGTATGATGTGCCTCTCAGACAGTTTATACCTCAAATTAGGTCAAAAATGGACATAAACATAATTTTTATAAATTATTTCACGAAATTCTATATTTATTAAAAATATGTAAAGTCTGGTGTCGAATCAAGTAATCGAATCTCTACCTCAATCAAGTGTCAAAATAGCATTACGGGGCTATGGAGAAAGTCTGGTGTCGTTTGGAGGGTCGGGCATCGTTTTCGAATCTTTTGATCGATAAATTTGAAAATTCAATTTTCAATTGGAGCTTCAGATCAAGAAACAGACTTCACCACTGAATTCAGGGCACCCAAACATGTTAGATTAGACATATACCTTGTCAAAAACAAGTCTCGGTGCGAGACCGGCCTGTGGCACGCAAAACAATGTAAATTTTGTGCTATAAAATTTCAATTTTTGTTCCACAATGAAACATAGTAGTATTTTATATCAAAATTCATGTCTCAACCTTATTAAGTCCAAATTCGAAGTAAAACTCAGTTTCGAGCTCCTTAGCTTTAGTTACACTCAAAAAATCCTAGAATTACATAAATACCACTTTTGGAAATAATTCAAAAAAAATGTCCACTTTTTCCAAAGTATTTAGACAAATATCATTTTTGTAATTCTTCATAGAAATATCATTTTTTTTAATATTTCAGAAAATATCATTATCACAAAATTATTTAAGAAGTATCACTTTCGAAAATATTTGAAAAAATGTCAAATTTTCTAATTATTTGTTAAAAATGTCATTTTTGCAATAATAATTTGAAAAGTAACAATTTTCTAATCTTAATCTAAAGCCCAAATCTGAATAGTTACAGGCTCTAGTCCAATACTATTTAGTTTTGCAGAAATATCAATTTTGTCCCGAAGTAGAAAACTATCATATTTTTCAATTTATGATTTCTCTCAAACCATATTTCGATTCAATATAATACTACCATGTTCGTTCATGATTCACTCTCCTCTATCAACTTATATAACTTTTATGACCATAAAAATAACTTCACAAAAATAATTATAAAAAAAAATAACACAAACCAATTACAAAAACGATACAAGTTATGAAATACTCACCGGGAGCGAACAAAGATGTGAGAAAAGTCTTGAATGGAAGCTCGTGATAAGATGAGTCAAAAGAGACCAACGGCAACCCTCCAGGTGGCCGAACGGTGGCACAGTAGCGCCGAAATCTTTCTTGGTTGTTTTCATTTTTTGATCGTTTGGCCTAATTTGATCGTTAATAACTTTGTATTCTGACAACCAACCAAGTAGGGGGAGGTTAGATCTTGAAGGTGGCATAGCAAGGTGTAAGGTGGCTAGACTCATGATAAACATTTTCTTGTAGTTATGCATGGAGAGAAACATTTTCTTGTAGTTATGCATGGAGAGAAGAGAGAAGTTAGTAGTTTGGCCATGGCTGAAGGAAGAAAAGAAAAAGAAAAACCAGAGCGAAAAAAAAAAAAAGGAGTCGGGTGAAGAAGGAAAGGAATGTAGCATTTAAAGACAAAAGTGGGTCCCACCAATATAAAATATCGATTATTTTATTTTATTTTTAATTTTTTTGGCTAAAATTTAGTAAAGTGCCCTTGAAAAATTTAGGTTTTTTATACCAATAGTCCCCTCCTCTGAGTTCAGCTACAAGTCCAGCTATTGTACCTCTGATTCATCTTCATTTTGACGTGTCCCAAACTCAGCTAATACTCTGCATCCAAAATAAGAACATAACATCTAGAGTGAAAGTAGAGAGATCTCTGTTGAATTCAGTGACCATATTTTGCAACTAACCATATTCTTAGCTAGCTTTTATAGCATTATGGCAATAATTACAATGGATCTAATCACCTAGTACTGATGTAGTTGGAACACACTTCACAGAGAATGAGGACACCACATAGTGGTGGTCCGTTATGGTGGACATATCGGATGAGAAGGAGGAGCTCACATCACTGCTGGGAGATGGGGCCTTTGATAATGTCTAAACGCCCTCCGGAGGCAGTGAGGACACCAACGGTATAGGTCCGATGTGATGGAAACATCGGCTGAGGAGGAGGAACTTCTATCACTATTGGGACATGAGGCGGTGTTCGGGGAATTAGAGATGCCATCCGAGTCGTGATTGTTGGCGTCCTCGAGGTCGGTGCCATAACCGTCAAGGTTAGCTCTTGGTCTTAGTCCTAAAGATGAACTCTACTTCTTTTGGGTTATCAGTGGAGGTGCCATCTTTGTCATTCAAGTTTGAGTGGTTTGATTCGGTTGGATCAAGGTCAAAATGAGGATTTATGTGTGAACTTAAGGCGATGGTAGTGGTAAGGTGAGGGTTTGGGTTTGCATTTGGCTTTATCTATGTGAAAATGTAAACTAACACAAGCAAAATAGATATAAGCCCCATCATGAAATGAATTACTAGCCCCCGACAGTCCTCTTCTCTGAGTTTAGCCATAAGTCTAGTCATTGTACCTCCGATTCATCTTCATTTCGACGTGTCCCAAACCCCGCTAAAGCTCTGCAACCAAAATAAGGATATAATATTCTAGAATTTTCTCTATAGTGAAAGTAGAGACACCTCTAATGAATTCGGTGACCATATTTTGCAACTAGCCATATATCTTAGCTAGCTTTTATAACAGGACAGTAATAATCACAGCGGATCTAATCATCTAGTCCTGATGTAGTTGAAATGCCCTCCACAGTGGGTGAGGACACCACATGGTGGTGGTCCATTATGGTGGACACATCAGATGAAGGGGAGGAGCTCACATCATTGCCAGGGGACGAGGCATTTGATGAAGCCTGAATGCCCTCTAGAGGGGGGTGAGGGCACCACATGGTGGTGGTCCAATATGATGAACATGTAGGTGGAAGAAGAAGAGCTCTCGCCCCTTCCAAAAGATGAGGCAGTGTCTAGAGAGTTGGAGATGTCATTCGAGTTGTGATTGTCAGCATCCTCAAGGTCAGCATTATAATCGTGTAGGTTTGCCTCTTGGTCTTGGTCTTAGAGATGAACTCTACATCTTGCGGGTTATATGTGGAGGAGTCATCTTTGTCATTTTAGTTTGGGTGGTTTGATTCAGTGTGATAAAGTTTGGGATGAGGGTTTGTGTGTGAACTTAAGGCGATGGTGATGGTAGGGTGAAGGTTTGGGTTTGCATTTGGCTTTGCCGATATGAGAATGTGAAGTAACATAAGCAAAATAAATATAATCCCCATCGTAAAATGAATTCCTAGCCCCTAACAATCACCTCCTCTAAGTTCAGCGGCAAGTCCAGTCATTGTACCTCTAATTCATCTCTATTTTGTCATGTCCCAAACTCATCTAAGGCTTTGGATCCAAAACAAGGACATAAAATTCTAGCATTTTCTCCACAGTGAAAGTAGAGACATCTCTATTGAATTCGGTGACCATATTTTGCAACTAACTGAATATCTTGGCTAGATTTTATAGTATTACAGCAATAATCATAGTGGATCTGATCACGTAGTACTAATGTAGTCGGAAAGCTCTCCAAAGAGAGTAAGGGAACCATATGGTGGTTGTTTGTTACGGAAGACATATTAGACACGGAGGAAGAGCTCCCTTCACTGTCAGGAGATGAGGCATTTGATGAAGTCTGAACACCCTCTAAAGGGGGGTGAAGGCACCGCATGGTGGTGGTCTAATATGGTGAACACATAGGTGGATGAGGAGAAACTATCGTCCCTTCTGGGAGACGAGGCAGTGGCTAGAGAGTTGGAGATGTTATTTGAGTTATGATTGTCGACATCCTCGAGGTCGGTATCATAATCATCTAGGTTTGCCTCTTGGTCTTAGTCTTGGAGATGAACTCTACATCTTCTGGGTTGTAAGCAGAAGATTTATCTTTATCATTCAAGTTTGGGTGGTTTGATTCAGTGCGATTAAGGTTGGGATGAGGGTTTGTGTGTGAACTTGAGCTGATGGTGATGGTGGGGTGAGGTTTAGGTTTGCATTTAGTTTTGTAAATATGAGAATGTAAAGTAACATAAGCAAAATAAATATAAGCCCCATTGTAAAATGAATTCCTAGCCCCTGACAGTCCCCTCCTCTAAGTTCAGCCGCAAGTCCAATCATTATACCTCTGATTCATCTTTATTTTGACATGTCCAAACTCAGTTAAGGCTCTACATCCAAAACAAGGACATAAAATTCCAGTATTTTCTCCATAGTGAAAGTAGAGACATCTCTCTTGAATTCGGTCACTATATTTTGCAATTAACTGTATATCTTGAATAGCTTTTATAGTATTATGGCAATCACAGTAAATTTGATCACATAGTACTAATGCAGTTGGAAAGCCCTCCAGAGAAAGTGAGGGAACCATATGATAATGGTCTATTATAGTGGACATATCAGACAAAGAGGAGGAGCTCCCATCACTACTGGGAGATGGGGCATTTGATGAAATCAGAACACCCTCTAGAAGGGTGAGGACACTGCATAGTAGTGGTTCAATGTGGTGGACACATCGGCCGAGGAGGAGGAACTCCTATCACTGTCGGGACACAAGGTTATGGCCAGGGAGTTGGAGATGTCATCAGAGTCATAATTACCGACATCCTCGAGCTCGGCATAATTATCATCTAGGTGTAGCTCTTAATCTTGGCCTTTTAAGAAGAACTCCACATCTTTCAAGTTGTAAGTGGAGGTGCCATCTTCATCATTCAAGTTTGAGTGGTTTAATTCGGTTGAATCAAGGTCAAGATGAGGGTTTGTGTGTGAACTTAAGGTGATGGTGGTGGTGGGTTGAGGGTTTGGGTTTGCATTTGGCTTTATCGATGTCGAAATATAAAGTAACACAAGCAAAATAAATATAAGCCTTATCGTGAAATGAATTCCTAGCCCCTGACAGTCCCCTCCTCCGAGTTCAACTGTGAGTCCAGTCGTTGTACCTCTGATTCATCTTCATTTCGACATGTCCCAAACTCAGCTAAGGCTCTGTAACCAAAACACATACATAACATTCCAGCATTTTCTCCATAGCAAAAGTAAAATGAATTCGATGACCATATTTTTCAACCAACCTTATATCTTGGCTAGCTTTTATAGCAAGATAGTAATAACTGCAACGAATCTGATCACTTAGTCCTGATGTGGTCGAAACACCCTCCACAGTGGGTGAGAGCACCACATGGTGGTGGTTCGTTATGGTGGACACATCCAATGAGGGGGAGGAGCTCACATCGCTACTAGAAGACAAGGAATGTGATGAAGTCTGAATGCCCTCCGGTGGGGGTTATGGGCACTATATAGCGGTGGTCCGATGTGGTGGACACATCAGTCGAGAAGGAGGAAATCTCGTAGCTACAGGGAGACGAAACGGTGGTTAGGGAGTTAAACATGTCATCCAAGTTGTGATTGTCGGCATCCTTAAGGTCAGCATCGTAACCGTCCAAGTTTGGCTCTCAGTCTTGGTCTTGGTATTAGTCTTAGGGATGAACTCCACATCTTCTAGGTTGTAAGTGGAGGCATCATCTTCTTCATTCAAGTTTCGGTGGTTTAATTCGTTTGGATCAAGGTTGGAATAGGGGTTTGTGTGTGAATTTGAGGCGATGGTGGTGGTGGGGTGAGAGTTTAGGTTTTCATTTGGCTTTGTCAATATGAGAATGTAAAGTAACATAAGCAAAATAGATATAAGCCCCATCATAAAATGAATTCCTAGCCCTCAACAATCCCTTCCTCTGAGTTCAGCTGTAAGTCCAGCCATTGTACCTCCGATTCATCTCTATTTTGATGTGTCCCAAACTCAGCTAAGGCTCTGCATCCAAAACAAGGATATAACATTCTAGCATTTTCTCTGTAGTGAAAGTAGAGCCATCATTGTTGAATTTGGTGACTATATTTTGTACTAACTATATATCTTAGCTAGTTTTTATAACATTATGGCAATAATCACAGCAGATCTGATCAACTAGTATTGATGTAGTCGAAACGCTCTCCAGAGAGAGTAAAGGCACCACATGGTGGTGGTCCGTTGTGGTGGACATATCGAACGAGGAGAAGGAGCTCCCATTACTGCGGGGAGACGAGGCATTTGATAAAGTCCAGATGCCCTCCGAATTGGGTGAGGACACCGTATAGTGGTGGTCCAATATGGTAGACACATTGGCCAAGGAGGAGGAACTCCCGTCATTATCGCGAGAAGAGGCAGTGGCTGAGGAGTTAGAGATGTGATCCGAGTCGTGATTGTCAGCATCATCGAGATCGGTATCATAACCATCTAGGTTTTGCTCTTGGTCTTGGTCTTTAAGACGAACTCCACATCTTTTTGGGTTGTAAGTAGAGATGCCATCTTTGTCGTTCGAGTTTGAGTGGTTTAATTTGATTGGATCGAGGCTAGAATGAGGGTTTATGTGTGAAATTTAGGCGATGGTAGTGGTGGGGTGGGTTTGGCTTTGCCGATGTGAGACTTTAAAGCAACACAAGCAAAAAATATATATAAGCCCCATCGTGAAATGAATACTAAGATTTATGTGTGAAGAAAGAAGACGAGAATAGCTATATTTCCTTTTTATAATTCTTATTTGTGTCACACAAAGATTCTCCCTCTACTCTCCTCTCTTCTCATTTTTCATTTTCCTCTCATTTATGTGGCCCAAGAAGATTCTCTCTCTTCTCGTCTCTCCTCGTTTTTTATTTTTCTCTCCTCATTTTTCATTTTTCCGCCTTCTGTATAGTTGTAGTTGTTTTAATTTTAATTTGTTATCATTTAAAAAAAAACAATGGAAAAACAAAACGAAGTTATGCGTTGAGGGAGAACAATGTACCTCCTGTCCAGATAAAAAATAAAACCGTTTAGTCATTTCATGCTTTTTTGTTTACCACTCTCTGCCTACCCACACGTGCCTTTAGTCACTTTCATCCTCTAAACCCAAAAAATAAAGGAAGTAGAAATTAGGTATGAAACGGTGTTGTGGGGTGTCAATCTCTTTTTGCTTCCTGGACGTGCACAAAAATAGGGTTGAACATGTTGTTATATCAGCTTTTGAAGATTGACACTTGTATATCGGACTTCCTTATACTATATATATATATATATATATATATATATGGTTGTCAATCTAATAAGTATTTTTTTTTAATTTATAGGTAGGTATTTTTCTTTTAGCTGTTGGATCAATATCTAATGATGATGCAGTAGCTATAATGAAGTGTATGAAAAGACGTGCATCATTAATGCTCTCTCTTATATTTTACAATAAAAAAATGTGCATGCTAAATTTTCATTGGCTAAATTAATACCTATGCATAGATAAAAAAAAAAAATACCTACTGGATTGGTGCCCATATATATATATATATATATATATATATATATATATATATATATATATATATATATATATATATATAGGTTAGTAATTTAATATATCTTTTTTTTATAAATGTTAGACTATTGTCTAATAGTAATCCAAAGCCAATAATAAAGTGTATAAAAAAACATGCATCATTAATATTATTTCTTTTTTTTATTTTTTATTATAAAAAATATATATGATACTAAACAAAACCTCAGCCCTGGGGTGGCATTTGTATCCCAAAATCGTCAAGAGGTTTGGGGATGAGAAAAACTAGGGATTTCAATCTAGCTTTGCTAGCTAAGTGGGGATGACTCCTTACTAGATCTAAAGCTTTGTTGGCTAGTAATATTAGGAGTAAGTAAATTAAAGTGGGAAATTTATTGGATGTAGCGACCAAACCAGGAGACTCGTCCTTTTGAAAGGCTTTGATTAGCATTGAGGATTAAAATGTCAGTGTCGATGTTGATGTCAAGATTTTATTTTACAAATATTGTCGATGTCGAAGATATTCGGAGAAAATACCGAAATTTATCTTAAAACTCAAAATTTCCAAGAAAAATTCTAAAAAATACTAAAACAAGTAATATTGCATAATTTATACAAGTTTTATTAAAAAAAACAAAGCCTATTTATACTTTACAAGACAATAAAAATATACGTATATAGTAAAAAAAATATCAAATTTTATTTAATAGAAAAATTTTAAAATCAGAATATATATATATCTCAATATTAGCTCATTTTTTATCGATATTTCACCAATATCGACATATTCTCGACATTTTATCAATATTTCACAGATATACGAGAAAAAATATCTTTGTACCTCATTTTGATGTCTGAGACTTCAAAATACTGATATTATCATGGCAATGTGGACAAATGTCATCACATTTTAATCCATGATTAGCATCCAGGAACCAATCAGTGAAGGAGCTTGCTGGTTGGTGGGCAAAGGCGAGTATATGAATTTGTTGGGTCGATCCTTAGGTGCCTCAATGCGATGGTTTTAGGCCAAAACTATTAATTAAACTGGGACTTGGTTTTGCCTGAGTTGCTGCTGACTTTATAGTATCAGGGGCCACTTGGAACACTCCGAAATTGAGGACGGCCTTTGAGGAAAGTGAGTGCAAGGAAAATTGAAGAATTCCTGTAGCATCGACAAATACCCGAGACAGGTGAGGGTGGGTTGCGTCGAACTTGGGGCACTTGTCAGTGAAGCCGGCTTTCCTTCTTGACCAGAAAATAGGATTGCCTGCCCTCCGGAGGAACACTCAATATTCAAGAAAATTTGACACTCTAAGCTCCACCAGAGGCACAAAACAAAAGCAATGTGGTGGTCTATCCTTGAGAACGCCTGTCCATTTGACATCCGAGTTGGGAGATTTCTCTAATCCCCCCATAATATAAACTGTGTTGCCCACAATTAGCTCTTAATTTGGAGCTCTTCGTCTGGCTTAGCTGGCTTTTTGGATGCTCATTCTATTCCTAGTTTTGTTTTTTCTGAAGTTTCCTTTTGAACCATTGATCGCTTTCTGCGTAGAGTGCCGGTTCCTTGGTGTCTGTTGGTGTTCTATGTTTGTCTTTGCGTCTTCGTTGGCCCTTTAATGAACTAATTCTTATTAAAAAAAAAAAAATGTTGTGGTTGTTAAAAAAAAGAGTAGGAATATATAGAATTAATTAATAACAAAAATAAAAAATTACAAACCAAGCCTTTTATAAGAATTAGTGTATTATGGATTATTTGTACAAATATATAGCTCCAATATATGGTACTAAGAGCAGTAGAAGAAGAACAATATGGCACTAGGGCTCGGTCCTCAAAACCTTGTCAAAAGTACCAAAACCACCGGTGCTCAAAGCACTCCATCCTTAGATGGTGTCTGTGAAGAGGCATATAAGTATAACCATGAGGAACGCTACTCCTTGCTAGGAGCCAGGCCAATAACAGGAGAATATTGTGGATCCCAACAATATGGAAGCTGTTAACTTGTTGTAGAAAGGACAAAAGGAATGGCATTTCTGATATTTTCTTTACAAAAACATGGGCTCGTAGGTTCAATATTTTTCTCCATGTAGATCAGTGAAGAGACACGTGTCACTCTTTTTAAACCCGCCTCTGTCTAGGAGTCTGAGGGAGTGTAGTGTACCGTCTCTTGTTAGAAAAATATTGGCAAATTACTCTTTTTGGGGGTTCTATTTGACCAAATTAGGAAAGAAATTGAAATGGATTTGTGCTGAATGTACGTTACCGGGTAAAAGTTGGTGGAGGGGAAGATCATGAAGATTATGCATAAACATTTTTAATTCTTTTACTATTCCTCTTTGACTCAATAAATGACAAATCATTCTCTCTTTTTTTTTTTTTGAATGGAAATGACAAATCATTCTAAAATGTACAATAAATGACTTTTCTATTAATTGAAACGACGGTCGTTTAGTACTTGAACTCTATCTTTTGAAAACTAATATGATTGAGTACTTAATTATGTCTCCACAACAAGAACAACCTCCAAAAAAACTGGAAAGGATAAAATAAAATAGTACTCCTATCATGCTCTCTGGAAAACTCCTATCAAAGAATGAATTTAATTAAAGTATGTTGTTGAAGCCTGTACAACCTGTTTCTATTTTCAAATCGAATTTTTATCACTATTATAAATTAGAATGTCACTTATTTATCAAGACTTCCAAAAAAAAAATCACTTATTTACCACTAATATCCAGTGATATATTTATCCCTAATAAATTACTTATTTATCATTATAATAAACTGGCATATAACTCATTTAATTATCCCTAATATATACCACTGATTTTAAGTAATTTATCACTCATTTAGTTATTTACCATTGATAAACCCTATTTACCTTAAAAGAAAAAAGGGAAAAGAAAAAAAAGAACCAAAGCGTTAGTTACTTTCTTGTAGTAAATCTAGTAAATAACTGACATATTTGTAGCTCACCATTTTTTATTTTTTTTTGGAACTTTTCAGCCCATCAATTAACTTCAAGTAAATTACTTATATACCACATATAAACCGAGTTAATAAATATCTTTTTTTTTTAATTTTCTTAACGTCTATATCCTTTTCTTAATTGTAACAAAATGTGGTTTAACATTAAAACCTAAATAAGTCATTTGACATGTCTGTATACCATGGCATAGACTACTGATTCACCAGTCTATATATATAACTGAAAACCACGCCATATGATTGATTTATTACGGGGACATAACTTATTTACCATTTCATATCTTATATACCAACTTTAATTTAATTAGAGAAGTTTATACGCACTCCTCCAACTTTATACGCACTTCTCCAAATCGATTTCTTGATGGATGCCCAAAGTTTTTATTCGCTGCTTCTTCGTCATTTTTCAACAACAGAGCGAATGGCAAATGAAAAAATAAAATAAAATAAAATTGTTCTCTAACCAACGTGTGTTTGAGGTCAAATTACATATTTACCACGATTATAAAGTGGTAATTAACTGGTTTATAGTACTAATATTTCATTATATATAGTGGTAGTGGTATATCACTATATTTGGCACTAGTATAGAATGGTATATCGCTTTATAGAAAAACATATCAAATATAACTATTAACTGCAATACATAAGTGCTTTATCCTACTGTCTTTCATTCTCATGAAATGCGATTAACGTATAAATATATCGTATGTGGTCCTATAACAAGAGACATGTCATTATGTGAAAACGAGGTATCATTTAAGCTTAACCTTATTTTAGTTCATAATAAATAAGAAAAGAATATTTTTAGTTCATGACTTTTTAAATGTTTTATATTTGGTTCCCTATATGTCATTGTTTTAATTTGATCATTAAACTTTTAAATTTCATTATACGGTGACCTATATTTTTTTGATCCCTAATTTTAAAAATATTTTACATTTGGTGCATAAAACTATGTTTTTATCTGAGTTTGGTTCTTGAATGTTCAAATGCCATCCTCTGTCGTCTATATTGTGCTTTTTTTTAATCTCATTTTTTCTGAATCAAACTGGAATTTCATTCGTCACATAATTGAGTACAATAATCTACTCAATACAAAAAGATCGAACTATAAATAGCTCATTATTGTAAATAAATAATCAACAAAAATCATGTATGAGAGAGGTGTCTTTTGGAAACAGAATAATTTGCATGTTGCATACTGGGAATGGAATAACAAGAATAGCGTCATAAATTGCATGTTTCATCTTGGAAATGGAATAACAGTGTGGTCTCATCAGAATAAGATGTTGGAAATTTTTTTTAAAAAGTGATCATTTTTTTACTCACTCGACATTTAAGTACAATAAGAATCTCCTTTGTCGCCTCTAGCCGTTGACTCAAGCGACATTCAAAAAAAAAAAGTAAAAAATAAATTAAAAAAACCCGTTAACCAAAAACACATCCCACGACGTGAAGTTTTGTAGTTGTCGTTTGTTGTTGAATAAGAACGACATCTGATAAGCGACATGTAGTTTTTATTTGTTGTTGATATGAACGACGCTTGATTGATTCCTTCAATTCGAAACATTTCTTATTATTTATTTTTTCTGGGAGAAGTATTACAGACGTCGTTTACTTTATATCTGAGCAAGTCGTCAAACACCGTAACGATTTATTTGATTTATTTGTTATTGAACAATTTAATTAATAAATTAAGTTATTAAGTATCACACGAATGTTTTTAAATTATAATTATAATTAATTAATGATAAATTGACTTATTATTATAATGTTAGGCATCATTAACACTATAGCATTATTTTTAAGTTTCAATACCGATTCACGACATCGGCGACATTCAATACGAACGCCTTGTAAAATTTAATGGTTAAAGGCATGACATTTTATAAATTTTTTTATTGCTAAAACGAACTCTATTGTGGCCGACACGTAGTTTATGCCCAATAACAACATCGTCCTCTGCCTTTGGTTCGGCTTAACCCAAGCGATATCGAGATTTTATTTTTATTTTTTTTGAAGGGAACTTGATTTTTTTTAAAAAATAAAAAATAAAAAATAGTCCCCAAGCGACACCGATATGATGACATCACGTCTTTTTGGTTGGCTCAAGCCACATGTTATTATTTTCCGGTTTTTCTTTTCTTGGAAGAGAAAAATGTATAATTTTTTGAGTTAAAATAAGCCTATGCCGATATATGTATATATACAAAAATTACAAACTTTGATCAGAAAGTAATAAACAATATCCGAGTTGATTATCAATAACTCATTATATATCCACCAAATATGAAAACAAAATCAAGTCATAAAAATAAAATAAAAACAAAACATAAGTAATATTGCCAATAACAGATAATCCGAACACAGCTAAAGCTGAGGCTGAGAGAGAGAGAGAGCCATGGCCACCGCTCACCTCTCCTTCCCTCTACGTCTCCCCCAAGTATCTGCCACTCCATGTCACCATCAACCCACCAAGTTTTTCTCCGTTTCAACTCGGACCCGATTCGGCCTGCGATTTCGGGCTATGGGTAGTGACTTGTTGGGAGATTTCGGGGCCAGAGACCCTTTCCCGGCAGAGCTAGAAAGTAGGTTCGGAGAAAAGGTTCTGGGCAACGTTGACACCGAGCACAAGATCCTCATCCCCAATTTGACCTCTCTTTCTCTTGCCCAGCAACAGTGCGACCCTCAGGTCTCTCCTCTCCAGTCGCCCATGTCGAAGGATGAGGCCACGAGTCTCCTCAGGAAGGTCTTTTTTTGTTTTTTTTCTTGTTATAGCTTCATGTGTGTTTTTTCATTGTGCCTGTGTGGTGTTCGATGAAATTGCTGACTGAATAACTTTGTTGATTTTGAGCTTTGTTATTATTTTTTAATCTCTTAGCCATTCGTTACAGAGTTAAGCTTGATTATATTCGATCTTCTGAACAGGGATAATTGGTTTATATGGTGCTGTTGTAGATATCAGCTACCATGATATAAGAATCTGTTAACTCGGGGGGAGCAAGGAAAACTAGTTCCCATTTGTAACTTTTTTTTTATACATGTTTTGGTTATTGTTTAGTCTTGAACTTGTTTGTTCCTTTTTGTCTATAGGTTGTTGGTTGGAGACTGATAAATGAAGAAGGGGGTCTCAAACTACAATGCTTGTGGAAGCTGAGAGATTATCAGTGTGGTATTGAACTTATCAATAGGATATATAAGGTTGTCGAAACTACAGGGCATTACCCAAATCTCCACTTGGAACAACCCAATCAATTTAGAGCGGAACTATGGACATCTTCCATTGGTAAACTTTAGTCAACTTGTGAATTTTCAATTCTCTTTAAACATGATTTTAAATTTATTATCGGACGAGTTCTTTTGATTTCTGTTCTTATGGCCTGGATATCGTCTTACCACTTCGCTTTCATGGTTTCTTACATGGTCACTGGTTTTGTTTGTTGTAGGAGGATTGAGTATGAATGATTTCATTGTAGCTGCCAAAATAGATGAGATAAAAACATCAGATCTTGTGCCTAGAAAAAGAATTTGGGCTTGATTCAAATATTGAATTGTTTTACCAAAGAGGCAATAGCAAATCTCAAATGTAACTTTCTGTTCCTCAGTATTTGCCAAAAAAAAAAGTCGAGAGTTGTTGAAAGTTATTTTATTCTTGTCATTTCATTTACTATTCCTTCTGGACTCGCGATTTGTCTCCTCAACATTGTTGAGACTGTAGTGGCAGCCTTAGCTTATTAGCTAACGAGAGTCCTACATTTGATTATCGATGCGAAACCAGAGTCTGTTTTAAACGCTCATATTTAGTGTATTTTTGAGGAATACTTGCTTTTGCATTTAAGAGACTAACCACTTGCCGCCTATCATAACCATAAACGTCTTGGGATATCATTCAGGTTACGATTAGGAACTGGAGAGTTGAAACAAACGACATCAATTTTTCAGCCGCACTGAAACACGTCGTCTTCCTCCCAAAGCTGTCGTTTCAGCTAATACTAATATGCGTCACTTTCTACAATGAAATGACATGTCTCCTCTCCTCAATATGATGTCGTTGTTCTACACTAAATGACTTTACTTATTTTTGAACATAGATCATATGTCGTTTGTTAGTTTGCCAAAAACTAGGAGTGTACTTTCACCTGCTTTAGGAAATTTACATGTAGTTCCTGTCTATTAATTATAATTAATCATAGGTTATATTTTGGGCCTATGTAACCATCGTAACATTACACGCATAAATAAGGAAAATGATGTTAATGTTTACATATATGACGTAAAAGGGGCATTCTTTAAAGAAGGCCCGGAAAGTGGGTGTTGCAATACAACTCCTAAAACTCTTGAAGCAGTCAAAACTAGTACTTGTGCGCATGATGAAAAATAGCTGTTTCATGTCCCATCTTTTTTAAAGCTTTAGCTTGGAAAAAGACCTTATGTCATATTTGTTTTGAAAGAAAAATTGATTTGAGATTTTGCGTCTTTATGTTTGTTTTTGTCTTTTATTGTTTTTTTTTTTTTTTTTTGTTGTTGAAATATGCAATCCTCTAAAATGACCTTCACAAGTGGTGTTTTGCAAAACACTCCTTTCACTTATATTTTGAAATTTAAAAAATAAAATAATCAAAAAAAAATTCCGAGTTCCCCTAGAAAAAACCTAGAATGCTCCCTCTAACTCGACCGCCTTTCTCCCCCTCCCTCAATAGCTCCTTCATTTTCTTTATTTTTTTTTTTTCCCACAGCGATTTAAGGTATGTAGTTGAAAATCTCTTTGTACAAGAGTATTCAATTGACAAACATCCACAATTCTGTTTATCTCTCCTTATTTCTTCTTTTTTTTTTTAATTTTATTATTAAATTTATATATAATTTATCCTAATTAAGATTCGAACCCTAGACTAATTAAGCTAGTTGAGGCTCTTTGTAATTCTTCTTATTTAACTATTCATTTGAGCTTTCATTATAAATGTTGTATTATATTTCTGCCAATAATTATTTATAACAAATATAATGCGATCAATCAAAAATGAATTTACATGAATTTATTGTTTGAATAAATTAACATGATTATTAAAAAAATAATAATTAGTATGCATGAACAAAGAATAATAAAACTGCAATCAGAAAAACAAGAACAACAAAACATGTTACTGAAGTACTAATAAGCAAAATTAATGAAGCATTTCATTCCTATAAATGAAAAAGGGAGAAAATAAATAAACTAAAGTCATATTTCGTGCGGTGTATTGTATTGTATTGGATTAGATTGTATTATTCTATTACAGTATTATGTTTAGTTTTACATTTGTATTAAAATATTATATTAAAAAATTAATATTGACAAATACTATTTTCAAAAATTTACTTAGAAAATTCTATTTTCAAAATATTTAGGAAAATACTATTTTTAAAAAATTATTTAGAAAAATACTACTTTTGAAAAGAATAAAGCAGTGTGAGAGGAAAAGTGATGAAAGAGAAATTAAGAATAAAAAAAATAAAGAGAATGAGTATTCTACGATATTACATTAAAGTTAAAATTATGTAACACGGTGTAATATAAATCTTTTATTCTGTATTCGATAAATACGAAAGTATTATATTGAATTTTGATGTCTTATTAAATAATAAGACACAAAAGCACAACTAAATATTGTATTATGTTTAATTAATACAATACAGAATCCTTTATATAATGCACCAAACATGACCTAGAGAAAAAATCTCGTAGGTTTGTAGAAGATGTCTGCTAGTAATTAAAAAAAAAATGAACAAAAAATACGTTCATAGGATCATTAATTAATAATTTATGAAAAATCTCTAGCTATTCCTTAATTTGAAAGATACTCTCAACATAATCAGAATAGCAAACAAACCGTCTCATTGTTTGATGACATAAATAACGAGTTGGTTTATTCTTCGGATCGTACAAATGCAAACCCTTAGCAAGAGAAATCAGTATACAATTATCGTGTGTGAAATCCAGATCTCCGTCGTTTGAAAATTGAGTACGAGGATCCTCGATATCTGAATTACTATGCAACTTCATTTTTAGGTGTTTGATCCATGAAGTGGGGATACCGTATTCCTTCATTACCCATATTTGAAAGATGGGGTAATACTTAGGGCCAGGAGTGAATCCCTCATAAGCAGAGAGGTCAAGTCTCTCAGACAACTTACCTATATTTTTTATCAATCTCCCTTTTACAGGTTTGGGAATGTCTAAGAGCTTAAACTGCTGTGTGTTCAAATCAAAAGAAACTCTCCCATATTGGTCATATAATCTATCCTCATAGTACTGTAAAGCAACATCCAATGAACACACATCCACTCACAACATGGACATAGAGGACCACATGATTTTATTATTTGACATAGAGAATACTTGTGCAGAATTAATTATGTGGAGCATTTGCTTTCTTTTCCAAGAATTGCTCCCTAGACTATAAATTGCAACTTCATTACTGCTTGTAAACAAATTATATGTAATTTTAAATGGATGATTTCTATTGATTTTTACTGCCGGCCCATGACCAACTGCAATCACATTGAAATCTAAGTCGAAACCCTAAGATTAGAGGAGATAGGAGTCTCCTAACCTGATTAATAACAGGGTTCCACAAGTAAATAGTGTTGACGGAGGTTTTGTCAACAATGAATTTAAGAAATTATAAGATGTGGCTTGTGTATGAAAATGGTTGATCAATCAAAACAAGTAAAAG
The DNA here is from genome assembly GCA_002914805.1 of Parasponia andersonii. Classification (NCBI taxonomy): domain Eukaryota; kingdom Viridiplantae; phylum Streptophyta; class Magnoliopsida; order Rosales; family Cannabaceae; genus Trema; species Trema andersonii. The sequence goes on from JXTB01000046.1 coordinate 576,271, forward strand.
ACACAAGTATTTTATAGTGGTTCGGCCCCAAAAAAGATGAGCCTACGTCCACTGTTGTTCACTATTTTCTGGAGGATTACAAGAGTTTCGTTAAGTTTCCAGGAAGTAAAAATAATAAATCTCCAAAGTTCTCCTCAGAAGCCGAAGATCCCTCACAACACCATTGAATTCCCTTTATATAGGTGAGGGTGGCTCAATGTTTCCCAATTGTGAAAATAGGTTAGTGTATAATCAGAAAATACAATTTGAGTAACAATATAACTGGGTAATAACATAAATGGGATGACTGGTCGATCTTGAAAGATAAACTTTTGTTTCCTTTTCTTTGTAGATTACCCATTTGACGAAGCTTAGTCTAGTTTCCTTTTCATTCTGGTCGTACTTAACTCATTCAGAGGAGGTCGCATTCGACTTACTCGGAAGAAGTCGCACATAACTTACTCGTGCGACCTGACACATTCTCTTAGTCGCTAACTTTCCCTTTCTAGCATTAACCAACATATAGGTTTTTAGACCGCACAACAATTTCTCCCCAGCTCCATTAGTTCTTTAGGATAAAATGGAGCTTCCTTCTATTATAAGTGTGAACTTATAAATGCGACATCATAACATTATCTTAAGATCTTCGAAAAGTCGTCAATTCTCAAATCACATCTTTTCAGTACCACTCGTACCTTCTCCTGATAGATGAAACCACTTGTTACCTTTTCTCAACAAAACTCGAGGATACTTTTCCGTTTTTGAGTAGACACAATGATAGCGATGATGCCAGCTATTGTCTTAAATCGAGTCGTTTTAAATTTTGAAAAGATACCGATTTAATTTCGGAAAATCAACTCCCGCATGAATTTCGGCCTTTGGATTTGAAAATTAAATACCTTGATCTACGACTATGATTTGATGACGCTCGACATATATATATCAAAAAATTTTATCCGCCTCTTCTTCAAAACTCGAACCCTATCGCCCTATTTCTCTCACTTCTGAAGTCCGAAGCACTCATAAGGAAAATCTCCTCGGCGTCTTCTTCTGTTTCATAGCTTGCACAAATCCGTCATCTTCTCCAAACAAGTTATCACCGCAATCCTTCAGACGACATCTCGGTCCTTCAATTTTCGAAGAAAGGTTAGTATATATCCTCTCTCTGTTATTATTCTTCGATTTTTCAGAAAACTCTCAGATTTTATTTCTAGAAATAGGGACAAATTGTAGAGCCTAAATACCCTAAACAATAACTTATCCCACACTCGAATGGAATGAAAAATGGGAATTTTTCAGACCTGCTCTATTAATTTAGAATGGAATATTTTTTTGATAATCGATGAACCCTATTAAGAATTTTAGGATCTGAATCTTTATTTTTTGAAAACCATAATTAGCCGAGTGAAAAATTATCAAATAAATACTCGAACACTTTTTATGAATCCGTAGATCGATTAGAAAAAATCTGATGAGCAGCTTGATGATGCAATCCTAGGATGACCCCCAAAATTGCTCGTATATAGTGAAGATCCATGACGCTCGCATAGGACTAAACCCATCTATATTTCTTTTCAGATGTCTAGTAGTGAGAATTTTAGGGAAGGGAATGCATTCTCAGGAGAATCTTCCAATACCAACGTTAGCTCTATAAATCTCGATAACTACCTTGAGCTAGAACCTGAAGTAGAGATAACCGGGGTCAGGCAAAATAGTCCTCGCATAGGCAACCTTCCTCCAGACCAATGGCCTCGGCATATCAAGGATGCCCCTGCATTCGCAACGGGTTACCAATATACGGAGGGAGATTGGTCATGTACCAATTTAAGGACAAGCTGCACAACGAACAGGCTCAGTAAGATCGTATGTAACTACAAGATCGCCATCCCTCTTCGCCTTCCCATGGAGTTCAATCAACCACACATACCACCTCGCGGAATCGCCTCATTCTCTGAAGCAATTCTCAAATGTGATGTCCACCTCCCACTTCATCCATACATAAAATTAATCGTCGATTACTATGGAGTCGTCCCTTTTCAACTAACTCCAAACACATATAGATATATAGTAAGTCTATACATACTATACCATAAATTAGGTTTAGAAACCCCCACTCCTAAAAAGTTCGCTTAGTTCTACCAAGTGAAATCAAACCCATCAGACTTTGGCTTCTTCTATGCGAGCAAATGGTCGAACTAAGCTATAAAAACTATATATGGGGTCCGCAACAACATGGGACAATGGTAAAGTCCATTTTTCCACTTTGACTACGCGGATAACGGCTTCTTTCAGAACCTTGGTAGGTAACTTTCAGCTTATTGCCTTCTCTACATAAATATATTATTCTGATCGCATTCATATGTCATCGCAGATAATAAGGAATGACCAGGTCTCTCCAAAGAGCAGCTTACAAGGGTGTATAAAATAAACAATCTTCCGATCGAAGAATTTGATTGGAAGAAGCTTGGGACATCTAAGAACTTAGTTGCTTGCGGATTACTTCCAAGAAGAGCCACCTTTCCAGATTCTGCCCATCATCCAATCAAACCCTCGAGCTCGAAGAAGAAGCCAAGGAAGCAAAAATATAAGAGTGCCTCGTCTTCCAAACCTAGGAAATGAAAAACACTTGCCACTCCTACAACCTCGGAGCCATTATCTCCAGAAGCCATATCACCACCGATTTCTCAGCAAAAAGAAGGTAGTTATTTTTCTCTCTTTTTGTCGCAACGTACACATTGTATGCTAACCAACCATCTATACAAATATGGCAATCGGCAGTGGACTACAAGTATCGCCTTCAACTCTAGGGTCGATGGCAAAGTCCAAAACACCAGACGACACACCACATTCGTTGAAAGGGAAAGAGAAGTTCGATACTTCAAAGAAACGAAAGGTCGCCTTTGAAGACATCCCAACAAGCTCGCCTCCTCCTCAGCCTCCACTAACTATGAGTCAATCTGAGCCATCCAAGGAGACGGCCACTTCTGATGGACCGAGCCAGGTCGATAAAGATGAGGAGTTTTTTGCACTCCTTCGCCATCTGCCAGAAAAAGCTGGTATGAGCGTGGCCTTCGTCAACCGTTTTACCTCTGAGGATGGCTGGGAGAGGATGAAGCGACGACCAGCCAAGATTGCCTTCAGCTCTGCAATGAAGATGTTGGCGAATGTAAGTATCCTCTATCTTCACTCTTCAACGTACTTTTCTAGTATTGATGTGTTATATCTTCAGACTGCTGCAGCTACTATCCTGATGCATGATCCAATCCTTGAATATTTGAAAAAAGCCAAAAAAGTCAAAAAAATAATCCAAACATTCGAAGACTCAGAGAAAGCTCGCGAGGAAGAGAGAAAAGCCTTCGAATTAGAGAGGCAGCAGCTGCTCGAAGGCCTGACCAAGGAAAAGCTTGAAAAGGAGAAGCTCAAGGAGAAAAAATTAGAGAACTTGAGAAGATCATCTCCGAGCATCTGGATCGCATGAAAGAGGCGACAATAGAGGCGGCTCACAAGGCTATAGAAGAGTTCAAGGCTACCGAAGGCAAGGAGCTCGAAGAAAAAGCTAGTGACATTGCCTCGTCGACCATAATATATAATATCTTCTGCGAGCATCCAGACATTGACTTTTCCATCTTTGGTGAAGATGTGGTCGAGCTTATCCAGAGTTGGAGGGAAGTGAAGGCTGCCAAAACTGGAGACAGTGGAGCGAGCACATTTGCATATTTTTTTTTTAATTTCAAAACAATACGGGCTTGGTCCCCTTTTTGTTTGTAATATTTTGCTTGTGTACGGGTGCGAGCTTTTATCAATAAATGGTTTATTCCTGCAAAATAATTAAAACACTGTATTGTAGCGATTCTAATCCAACAAACTTAAAACGGGTTTTAAGTGTTAGGATAGGTTAGGTCGCTTAAGAAAACAGTAGGTATAAGTGATGCAAACTCAATACTGTTTTTCAAAAGTTCCATAGCAAAATGTAATCTAGCAATATATCACATCGAACAATGAATATTTTGCTTAGTTACTTTGTTGTTCGAGGAGGGAAATTGCGTAATACGACATGCTATGGCATGAAGCGAGGAGAAAATCCTAAGATTTTCTTGAAGTTTTAGAAATTCAGCAGTGATCTCTAAAATTCCAACCTCTAAATAGACGTTTGCATAGTCCCTTAGAAAGCAAGTAGGAGATAATATTCTGATCCCACTGCCTCCCGAGTTTTATGGTGTTCGAAGACTACTATAAAACTATAAAAAGTGAACTAAATTGAATGATTGATGAGGAGACATCCTTATTGATGATAACGAATGACGAATAACGAATGACGACCAACGAATGACGAATATAAGTAGTTATCTTTATTGACGAATGACGAATGCAAGATGCCCCACGAATGACGAATACATGAAGATATATATGAAGATTTACTGATAATAGCAACGAAGTTGTTCTGCATTCCAAGCATGCTCGATCTTTTGTCCACCAGTGTGAGCTAACTTATATATCCCAGGTCGAATAATAGCATCAATAATATATGGTCCTTACCAAGAGGGTCCAAATACACCAGCACCGTGCTCTTTATTATTAGGTAGAACCTATCGAAGAATAAAATCACCAACTTCAAACCCTCGGCTTCTAACTTTAGAGTTATAATATCGAGCCGTGCACTATTGATATGATGCGATCCGAAGCTGAGACTGCTCGTGCTTTTCTTCTAAGAGATCGAGCTCAATCCTCATCAGCGCACTATTCTGATCTTTCTCATAGGTAGATCGTCGTAGAGAGCTCGCACCAATTTCTACTAGTACCATTACTTCTTATCCATAAGCTAAAGAGAATGGACTATCTCCAGTAGTGGTTCATTGAGTGATGCGATAAGCCCATAATACTTCAGGGAGTACTTCTGTCCAAGCTCCTTTATGCTCTTCCAACTTTGTCTTTATATTCTGTTTGAGTATCTTGTTTATAGCCTTAACCTGTCCATTGGCTTGTGGATGAATAACAGCAGAGAAATTCTTCTTAATGCCTAAATTGTCGCAGAGTTACGGAACTCATCGCAGTCAAATTGTTTCCCATTATCAGAAATTATGGTATGCGGTATACCATAATGGTAGATTATAGATTTGTAAACAAAATCTATCATCATCTTTGCGAAAAAGGTACTCAAGGCTTCAGCTTCTGTCCACTTGGTAAAATAATCGACTGCGATTACCGCATATTTTAATCCACCTCGCGCCAATGGAAGCATTCTGATAATATCAATTCCCCACACTGCAAATGGCCATGGACTGGTCATTGGAGTTAGAGGAACAAGTGGCATTCTAGGCATAGTTGCAAATCGGTGACATTTGTCACACCTCTTAGCAAATTCTATTGTATCCTTCTTCATAGTTAGCCAAAAATACCCTTGTCTTAGAACTTTGTTCATAAGTGCCTCTCCCCCGGAATGGTTTCCACATATTCTTTCGTGAATTTCCCTCATAATGTAGTGTGCTTTTTCTTCATCGACACATAATAACAACGGTGAACTAAAACTTCTTCGACAAAGCTTCTCGTCATAGATGACATAGCGAGCTACCTTTATTCGAAGTCGCTTTGCATCGCCTTTGTTTTCGGGAAGGTCGCCATTTTGTATATACTTCATTATAAGATCCATCCACGATGGTTTCTTGTCAATCGGCATGGTTATTTGGGACTCTACTTCGATACTTGGTTTTGCAAGAAATTCGACAGGGACCACTTTTAGTAATTCAAAATATTTTGTTGAGGCGAGCTTAGCTAGAGCATCTGCCCGAGTATTTTTAATGTGATTAAGAAGTTGAATGTTATAGGCAGTAAATGTCAAGAAGAGTCTTCGTACCTCCTTTAAATAAGCCATCAGTTTTTCTCCTCTTGCTTAATAATCACTGATCATTTGACAAACGACCAACTGAGAATCACTGTATACCTTAATCATTTTGACCTTTATTTCTCATGCGAACTTTAGCACAGCTATCAGTGCTTCATATTCTGCCTCATTATTTGATGCTGAAAATTTGAAGCGAAGTGCACAATGAATATTGTGCCCTTCAGGACTGATTAGTACTAAGTCCGTGCCGGCTCCATTCTCGTTTGATGATCCATTAACGTAAAGTTTCCACAATTTTGATAAATTTGTAGCAGGTTTTCCGATTACTACTATGGGAAGATTGACATCATATGTGAATTTTGCAATGAAATCTGTGAAAGCTTGCCCTTTAATCGCAGTGCGGGGTTGAAAATTGATGTTAAACTGACTCAATTCAATTGCCCACTTAAGTAGTCATCCTGAACAGGTTTTTGCAAAACCTGCTTTAACGGAAAATTCGTGAAAACTTTGATGGAGTGCCCATGAAAATAAGGTTGAAGCTTCCTGGATGCGACGATGAGTGCTAATGCCAACTTCTCCATCTCTGGATATCTTGCTTCGGAATCGAGCAATTTTTTACTCATGTAGTATATCAGTCGCTATATCTTTTCTTCTTCTCGAATTAATGCAGCACTTGTCGCATATTTGAAAATAGCGAGGTATAAATACAATTCTTCCCCCGGGTTTGGCTTCGACAAGAGTGGAGGAGAACCTAAGTGTGCTTTAAACTCTCGAAATGCCTGCTCGCATTCTTCCGTCCACTCGAACTTCTTTGAACCCTTTAGTACTTCGAAGCATGGTTGGCACTTATCTGTTGACCTAGATACAAATCGACTTAATGCAGCCACTCTTCATGCTAGGCTTTGAATGTCTTTGGGTTTGCGGGGGAATTGCATATCTATTAGTGCTTGTATCTTCTGGGGATTAGTTTCGATTCCTCGCTGGTTGACCATGAACCCTAGGAATTTTTCAGATCCTACCCTGAATACGCACTTCTGGAGGTTTAGCCTCATATGATATTTTCGAAGAATTTTGAATATCTCATCAAGATGCTTGATGTGATGTTTAGCTCCCTTCGATTTCACCAGCATGTCATCAACATATACTTCCATTGTCTTGCCAATTTGTTTTACAAACATCATATTGACAAGATGCTGATAAGTCGCTCCCGCATTGATGAGTTCAAAATGCATCTTCTTGTAACAGTATAATCCTCGGTCAGTGATGAACAAAGTATGCTCCTCATCAAGCTCGTACATGGGGATTTGATTATATTCAGAATATGCATCCATAAAGCTTAACAGTTTATGTCCCGACATCGTATCTACAAGTTAGTTGATTCTCGGAAGGGGAAAACTGTCCTTCGGGTCCGCCTTGTTGAGGTCGGTGAAATCGATACAAGTTCTCTACTTCCCATTACGTTTCTTTACTAAAACTGGGTTTGCAAGCCAGTTTGGATAGAAAGATTCCCTAATGAATCCAATCTCGAGCAGCTTCTCTACCTCTTTTTTCAATGCGACGTAACATTCTGGATTCATTGCTCTTCTTTTTACCACACAGGCTTCCTCGTCATATCTATATTAAGGCGGTGACATATGATATTCGGATCAATCCCCACCATATCTGAATGTTGACATACGAAGATATCCAAATTTGATTTCAGAAAAGCGATTAATGAATCTCGCATGGGTGCTTGAAGCTTCGCTCCGATTTTAAGAACCTTCGAAGACCTATCGATTGGCAAATCTTCCAAGTCTTCTATAGGTCCAGTTTTGACCTCACCATCAATTTCTCAAGGGTCGAGGTCATCGATTAACATTCCGTTTGACACTTCTGATGCTTTCCTTGATGTTTCTCTTTGTAGCTAGACCATCATCGTGCGAGGTGTCATATCTTTTGTTGCGAGCTTTATTGAGTTATTATAACAAGTCCTCGCATCATATTGGTTGCCTCGCATCTTGCCTACTCCTTGTTGAGTTGGGAACTTCATAGCGAGATGATAGATCGAAGTTACTGCTCGAAATTCCCTCAGTGTCGGTCTTCCTAGTACAGCATTAAATGCAGAGGGGCAATCCACAACTAAGAATTGGGTCATTACCATTGAAACTCTAGGATAGGTTCTAACGTTGACCATTAACTCAATCATGCCCCTGGGCATTATGCTGCTACCAGTAAATTCGTAGAGCAGGGTGATAGTTGGCTTCAGTTCGTTTTCACTCAACTCCATCTTCTTAAAGGCATCATAGTACAGGATGTCGATAGTGCTGCCATTATCGACCAATACTCCCCGTAGCTACGTTCTTCCACAGTTGATCTTTATGACCAACGCATCATTGTGCGGGTAATGGACCTGGCATCCTGCTCCGTAAAGGTAATATCCATATCTGGTACCCGTTGAAACTTTCGTGGTCACTGCTCAAGATGCATGACATTAGTTAATGGTTTCTGTCGTGCTTCTTGTGCATACCTATCTTGCGCCCTCTTCGAATTTCCACCGATGTACTGGCCTCCAAAAATAGTTCGCACCTCACGTTGAATTTCTGGAGGTCACTGTCGGTCTTCTTCTCGCCTTTCATTGTTCAGTTTAGTATACTGCCGCAGCCACCCTTCTTTAATTAATCTTTCAATTTCATCTTTCAAGGCAAAGCAGTTATTGGCATCGTGTCCAATGTCATTGTGATATCGGCAGAACTTGTTGGGGTCGCGCCTTGCTCTCTCTCTTTTCATCGGTTCCGGTGGACGATACCTCTCCTGCTAGTTCGTGACTGCATAAATATGATCTATGGGTACGTTCAGTTTAGTATAGTTGTTGAACCTCATAGGAGCTTTTGGAACCTCCTGCTTTTTCTATTGGGGTTGCTTGTCAGTCATTTGTTCATTACTCCTTTTATTCGACCTTTTATTATTGTTGTTGTTTGTGGTCGCATCTTTAGCAATATCCTTTCTTCCTTCTTTTGTGACTTTATGAAGATTTTCATGTAAAGATTCCACCCTTAGATGTCGACCAACTCTACGATAGAAGTCTTCAAGGGTTCTGCATTCTCGCTCAAGTAAATCTTCCTAGAGTTTAGTTTCTGGTCGTACCCCAGCCATCATTAGATTTAAAACTCCTTCTTCAGGTGGATTGTTGACCTTCGTCAATTCTGAGGTAAAGCGATTTAGGTAAGATCATAGAGTTTCCTCCAGACCTTGCCGAATAGCAGACAGACTGACCAGTGGAATAGTGAAATTCTTCGCAGCCTAGAATTGCCTCAAGAATGCAGTCTGGAGTTGTTGCCAGGACGAGATTGAGCCAGACTTGAGTCCTCGGACCTACTTCTTTGCTGTTCTGTGAGAGTTACAGTAAAATATCTGCAACGTGCGAGATCATCAACATGATGTAGTTCTATCAGGTCGTTGAAGTGATCCATATGCTCCAACAGATCAGTTTTATCATCAAAAGTATTTATGGTGGGAAGTTTGAATCCGGCAGGTAAGACAGTAGCTCAAACCTCCTTGCTGAATGACGATTGATGATACCCATCAGCGAGCTCATCATCCCAGCCGGCAAGTGCATCTAATGTGATCCTCAAATTGTGAACATCGACATTCGGAGGGAGAATATTATCTTTTGCTGGTGGTAGGGGTGGCCTTTGGTTGTTATCACGATTTAAGGCAGATTGGTCAGGCAAGGTTTGCTGTGACCTTTGTGGGGTTTCCATTGAAATAGTACGATGAGATCGACTTCGGTCATTGAGATGCGATGTGGATCGCTCTTGACTACGTCGCTGCTTTAGATGTTGTCTCAGGTCTGTAGGATTCTGTCAAGATTCCATACCAATCCTTTCAAAGACACTCCTCAATTGTCATTTTTTGCTCGTTGTTTAGACCATCACGATTTATGGTCGCTCTCCAAGAAGGTTGTCGACGATTACGATTTGTGCTCGAACTTTCAATTCCGGATTCCAAGGGCAAGTTTGCGACCTTGACTTTTCCCTTGGAGGTGCGATCTCCATGATGCTCCTGTCAGACTTTATGCTGGTCGCAGTTCCTTGTCTCCAGGATCTGAATTTCTTTCTCAAATTGTTGAGCAGGACGTTCTCTGGGACGTTCGTGCTATGGTGGAGTTAGCATCTATCCCTCAGCAAGTCGTCGTAGAGAGTCATTAATCTGACTTGTAATTTGCTGAAAGCTCACCAGTGCTTCCTCCATGCGATCCTGTCTCTGGACAATATTTTTTGGTGCTGTCACAGCAGGCTGATCCTGAGTAGGATCTACCTGTGCAGCAGCAGTGCTTTGGGGTTGGTTCTGGCTAGTTCCGGTGTTTCTGGTGTTTGTTATTGTTGAACGAAGCAGAATTGACAAACTTCTTTGCTGGAATAGCCCTCCTTCTAGCGCCAATTGTTGACGGAGGTTTTGCCAACAATGAATTTAAGAAATTACAAAATGTGGCTTGTGTGTGAAAAGGGTTGATCAATCAAAGCAAGTAAAAGAGACAAGAATTTTATAGTAGTTCGGCTCCAAAAAAGATGAGCCTACGTCCACTGTTGTTCACTATATTCTGGAGGATTACAAGAGTTTCGTTAAGTTTCCAGGAAGTAAAAATAATAAATCCCAAAAGTTCTCCCCAGAAGCTGAAGATTCTTCAAAACAGCATTGAACTCCCTTTATATAGGTGAGGGTGGCTCAATTTTTCCCAATTGTGAAAATGGGTAAGTGTATAATCAGAAAATACAATTTGAGTAACAATATAACTGGGTAATAACTTAAATGAGATGACTGGTCGATCTTGAAAGAGAAACTTTTGTTTCCCTTTCTTTGTAGATTACTCGTTTGACGAAGCTTGGTCTAGTTTCCTTTTCATTCTGATCGCACTTAACTCGTTCAGAGGAGGTCGCACTTTCTTCGGAGGGAGCTCGCATTCGACTTACTCGGAAGAGGTCGCACTTAACTTACTCATGCAACCTGACACGTTCTCTTAGTCGCTAACTTTCCCTTTATGGAATTAACCAACATATAGGTTTTTAGACCGCACAACAAATAGTATCATTAATATCCCCAGATAAACATAATATACCACCATCACTGCCCTCAATGGATTTGAAATTGGCCAGCGAAAATCTCAATTCGGAAATCTTGTCGAAATTTTTGAAGAATATTTGGGCGTTGTGACCCTGAAGGTCTCTGCAACGGAGAGGTGCTTAGACGTGGACTTTGTCGTCATTGACTGCCAGTCCTCCTTCAACGTCATCATGGGGAAGGATGGATCCACGCCATGCATGGGGTCGCCTTCACCCTCCACCATTTCTTAAGATGTCTATCAAAGGATGATACTTATATGATAGACATCAAAGGAGACCAAGCCTCCTCGAAGAAGTGTTTTTCAACCACCCTGAGGGGAGCCAATGCGAGCATGAGCACCTCGACGGGGGACAGATAGCAATTAAGGGACCGCCTGCCAGCATACATGAAGCGGATCGAAGAGGATTCTGACAGGCTAGAATCCACGATTGAGGAGCTGGTAGTGGTCCCTTTGAAAGAAGCAGAACTGGCGAAGGTAGTCTTAATCGGGGCCCTGCTGCCCGAGGAAGAAAGGAGCGAGCTGTTGGGGTTCCTTAGGTAGAATAGAGATATCTTCGCGTGGTCCCACGACGACATGCTCAGGATAAACCCTACACACGCTTACCACCGGTTAAATGCAGATCCCAATTTCCCTCCGGTCAGGCAAAGGCCCCGAAAGTTCATGCCGGAGAAAAACAGGGCAATCAACAGGGAGGTAGAGACACAACTGGAGAACAGCCTGATCATAGAATGCGTATACCCGTGCTGGATCTCCAACCTGGTGGTGGTGAAGAAGAAAAACGGTGATGAACATACTTGCATAGACTTCACCAACCTGAACAAGGCCTTCCCGAAGGACTGCTTCCCCCTGCCAAGGATCGACCAAATGGTCGATGCGATAGCTGGATTCGACAGGATTAGTTTCCTAGATGCCTACTCTGGATACAACCAGATCCCTCTGCATGAGGAGGACCAGATCCACACGGCATTCATTATAGAGCGAGGTCTGTACTGTTACCGACGCATGCTTTTGGCTTGAAGAACGGGGGGGGAGGGGGTGACCTATCAGAGGCTCATAAATAAAATGTTCGACGAGCTGCTAGGAAGACTATGGAAGTCTACATCGACGACATGGTCATGAAGAGCAAAGAAGCTTCGGGCCATCTGGGACATCTAGATGAATGTTTCAAAATTTTGAGGCGATACTGGATGCGTCTGAACCCCAAGAAATGCACGTTCGGGGTATCCTCTGGCCAGTTCCTAGGGCACATTATGAGCAGAAGGGGCATTGAGGCCAGCCCGACCCAGTTGTCTTCAATCGCAGATGTGCAAAGACTCTCAACCATTCGGGAGATCCAGAGCCTAACCAGGAAGATAGCCACTCTCAGCCGATTTATCTCCAAGATGTCTGACTGATATAAGCCTTTCTTCCAGTGCATAATAAGAAGCTCCACTATCGTCTGGGGTGAGGTGCAGGACAACGCACTGGCAGAGCTCAAGCTGTACTTAAGTCATCTTCCTATCCTGGCTTCCCCGGCAGAAGGGCAGCGCCTATACGCTTATTTGGCAGTGTCCGAAGTAGCGATCAGTGCCGTACTATTCATCGAGGAAGACAGCAAGCAGAAGCCGATGTTTTACGCAAGCGCATGCTCTTGGATGCCGAGACGCTATATAGTATGGCAGAGAAACTGGTCCTAGCTCTGGTCAATGCTAAGAAAAGACTCAGGCAATATTTCGAGGCACACTCAGTTACTGTATATACGGATTTCCCATTCGGCAAATCTTGGCCAAACTGGACTTATCGAGACGACTAACCAAGTAGGCCATCGAACTGGGGATATATGACATGGAGTATCGGTAAGTCATGACGGACTTCCTAGTGGAAATCCAATCCTTTGGCGAGCCACACGACCTGCTTCAGATGTCTCCGCCTCACATCCCTTCAGCTTGGACCCTCTATACTGACGGATCCACGAAAGCCTCAGGGTCAGGTATCGGAATAGTCCTGCAAACCCCAGCAGGATTTAGGGTAGAGAAAGCTTTGAGGCTCTATTTCCAGGCAATGAACAACAAGGCAGAATACGAGGCGCTACTACAAGGCCTTGAGTTGGCTCTGCACTTCGAAGTAGAGAGCATCGCAGTAAAGATCGACTCACAGCTAATCGTGGGTCAGGTCAGGGGAGACTTCGAAGTAAAAAAGCCGAGATTACACAGGTACTTCTCCAGGGTAATGGGGGCGAAAGCCCACTTTAGTAGTTTCAATATCGAACAAATACCCAGCGAGATGAACCAAAAGGTCGATGAGCTAGCTAAAAGAGCGTCGATCGGGGGACGACCGGGCATGCAGAGATTCTGCTAAAGGGAGAGAACACGAAGGACCCTTCAGAGACCCCCGCACGCCATGTGATTGCAACTGACTCTGCATATGAGGGGAGGATGAAACCCATCACCCAATACTTGGCGTTGGGGAACCTGCCCGCGGACCCCCAAGAAGTGAGGTCGATCAGACTGAAGGCTGCCAGATATTCGATGGTGGGGAGACGACTATATAAGAGATCAACGATGGGACCAATACTGAGGTGCGTAGGCCCCGTCGAGGCACAAAAGCTAATGGAGGAAATCCATGAGGGAGCATGCGGTAACCACTCTGGTGGATGTAGCCTCGCCCACAAGGCCTTGACGACTGGATACTTCTGGCCATACATGATGACCGAGGTAGCCCAATTTGTCAAAAAGTGTGACAAGTGCCAGAGGTTCACCCCCATGAAGTGCTAACCCGGGGAGGAACTCCATTCGAACATAACTCATTGGTCGTTCGCTAAATAGGGCCTAGACATCGTCGGAGAGCTCCCAGAAGTCCAAGGGGAAGAAGGTACGTCTTGCTGGCCACAGATTATTTCACCAAATGGGTAGAAGCTGAAGCCTATGCGACCGTTAATAAGGCAGACACAATTAACTTCATTTGGAAAAACATAATCTGCCGATACGAAATACCGAAAGAGATACACGATGATCATGGCGCGCAGTTCCAGAATGCTAAGCTTAAGGAGCTATGTGAGTTGTATGATATAAGGCTCAGTTTCTCATCCGTAAACTACCCTCAGGGGAACAGCCAAGCAGAGGCAACAAACAAGGCCATATTCAACAACATTAAAAAGAACTTGCAGGAGGCTAAAGGCAGGTGGTTAGAAGAGCTACCGGCCATTGTGTGTGCCCATCGAACCATAGAGCGGAGGTCAATGGGAAGAACACCATTCGCCATGGTCTACAGGTCGGAGGCTGTGATCCCGACCAAGATTGGCCTCTCAACCCTTCATTCCGAAGTGGTGAGAGATGCCTCACTGAACGAGCAACAGCTAAGCCGCAATACAGACCTCTTAGAAGAAACAAAAGACATGGCTGGTCCACCTGGCCTCGTACCATCAGCAGGTTAGGTCCTACTATGCAAAGAAGGTTAGCGCTCGTTGACTTAATGCCAGGGATTAGGTCTTGAAGGTCAGAATGGGGAATTCCTCGAAGCTAGACTCTAACTGCGTCGGGCTCTAAGAGGTGATCAAGGCGCTTGACAATGGTGCATATGTCCTGAAAGAACTCAAGATCGGGAAGAGCCTACCAAACACATGGAACATCCAGCACTTGAAAAAGTACCACGTGTGAGATGCATATAAATATTGTGAAATACATGTAAATGCTTGTATTATTGAACAGCTTAATTCCAAAACAGGTCAAGGTTTCTGCCACACAGACTTATGCTTTGGATTGCCATGAAAAAGGGTTTATCTCCAATACAAGACCCTATGAACTATTCACTTATCAAAAATCATACTGCAGGGATCACGTCGCTTGCCAACGACCTGAGAAAACGTACGAAGAGGAAAGAGCTGAGCAGTAAAATGCTTGCTAGCAGACCTCATCAAAAATCGTATTGTACCGACAACCCGAGAAAACGTACAAAGAGGAAAGAGCTAAGCAGTAAAATACTTGCCAGCAAACCTCATCAAAAATAGTACTGCAGGGATCACGTTGCTCGCCGACAACCCGAGAAAACGTGCGAAGAGGAAAGAGCTGTGCAACAAAAAACTTGCCAGCAAACCTCAAAAACGATCGCACTATGGGAATCACATCGTACAATAAAACGCTTACCGATGTTCTGAGAAAACATACGAAGAGGAATAAGCTGTGCAACCAAAAACTTGCCAGCAAACCTCGAAAATAATCATACTATGGGAATCACGTCGTGCAATAAAACACTTGTCGATGGCCTGAGAAAACGTATGAAGAAGAATGAGCTGCATAACCAAAACTTGCCAGCTGGCCTTATCAAGAATCGTACAATGGGGATCACGTCGTTCGCCAACGACCCGAGAGAATGTACGAAGGGCAAGAGGTTGCGCGACGAAAACTTGCCGCTAGCCCTCAAGGAATACTTGCAAAACAGGAAAAGAGATGGGCGATTAGACCCCTCTCGAAAAACACCTCAGTTGCGCGTGAGCCAAAGGCAAGCGGGGCTAGGGTCTACCCGTTGGAAGCATACCCTCCTCAGAAAGCACCTTAGCTATGCGAAAGACAAAGGCAAGTGGGGCTAGGGTCTACCTGTTGGAAGCAGACCCTCCCCAGAGAGCGCCTTAGCTACGCATGGACTGTAAGTGAACGGAGCTAGGGCCTACCCGTTGGAAGTAGGCCAATATAAGACCAAGTATGAATACAGAAGTTAAAACCAAACTCTGTTTATTATTCCCTAAAATGCAAAATGCGTAGTCGATAGGGACGTGGACCTGGAGGCTCTATTTGTAAGAAGCAGGTCTTGGACGGACTCGGAAGGACACATCGGAGTGGTAACGCCCTGTTTGCTCCCGATAAAAGCCGAACCCGAGCCTTTTCCTCTGCAGCGACGGGTCCAAGCAGTGGTCGACCAACTCTTAGAGCTGGTTCCTAGCACGTTCCCATTTGGGGTCGGAGAAGTCCAGCCACGTGCGTGGATCAAATTCTACCAAGACAAGTCATAACAGAGGTTATACATCCTCAAAGCTGGATGAGCCGGAACTTACATCCTAATCTCCAGAGCTAATCTTGTCAATCATAGCACGGGGAGAATTCATTAAAAACTCTAAATCATATACGATTGAGCCAGACCCAGAGGTCGGCCGCACTGCTGACAAGGGAATGGCATCGTATATGATGCCCGACCCTGACCATGAATGTAGGCAACAAAAAAGAGAGATGGGAATAAATGTGAGAAAAATGCGTTGTTTCTATTATTCAAAACAGGTGTTTACAATGAGAGTCAGCTTTACATAACACATTTAGTACTTTACAAATACGCAAAAAGTGAGAGGCTCTAGTTACCTCTGACGAGGGGAGTACTACTAGCTTCAGCGCTTGGACCAGCCTCGGCAGAGGGCGGCGTACTGGAGTCAGAATTGTCACTAGACAAAATGACCGCGCCTAACCCTCCGCTAATTAAGGTGCCAAGACCAGGCTGACCGCCACGAACCTCCGCAGCCTGCTCTGACAGACCAGAAGCGGGAACAATCTCCCTGGCGACAGACACAGATGTAGAGGGCCCGTCTTTTTCTTTGTCAAGCATCTTCAGTACATCAGTAGGGTACATGATATTGATCTCATTCCCCAACTACTGCATATAGTGCCTGACGGAATAATGGTCCCTCTCGATGCCTTTCTACTCATCAAACTAGTCTGGCGTTACCACTTCCACGTGGCCCTCGAATTCCCTATTCTCCCAGCCAGACCTGTAGCTTTCTGCAGAAAGGACATCCACTTGCCTCTGGTACCTTATCTTTAGCTTCTCTGCATCCGCCATCCTCTCTCTCAGTGCCGCTAGCCTCAGCTCTGCTTGCCGCTGTAACAAGTCAATCAAAAGAATGTTAATATCGACAAGATCTTCGCCGTGCTTGCGAGACAACTCCGCATGAGCTCCCATCAGTTTTCTGTGACCCAAGTAAAGATACCGGTTTACCTTGTTGGACTAATCGAGCCTACGCTGCAGGGAATAAGCCTCCAGTTTGGCTTTTGCCTCAGCTTTCCTCGCCTCTTTGGCATCATCGACAGCTCTATCACAAGCGATGAAAGCTAGCCCCACCTCTGCCCCTGCGTTCTACAGCTCCTACTTTTTGACCCTGAGCTCGGTTTGGGCCAGACTGGCGGCCTCGGCCTGAGCCAACCTGTCAACCTCTGCTTCGGCCAACTTGGTGAACAGCTCCTTACACCTGACCCTCTCGATGCTCAGAGCGTGAGCCACCACGCTGCTGACCCTAGCCTCGTCCAGGCTCCTATACAGGTCAAAGCCTGCCCTCAACGTGGCAAAGGCGACCTCGCTCCGCTCGGCCATCGCAGCACGGGCGTTCAGCTCCCCGGTCAGCTCCCTGACGTGAGAGGAGTAGAAGGACTAGACGGTAGCTAGCTACAGGATACAAGAAAGTAAGGTCAGTATTCAGCAAGGATGCCAAAAAATATGGAAGTGACGGCCAGAAGAGCCAAACTGCGCAATGCTGTGGTCAGCGACGAGCTCAATGTTCTCCAGGGAGAGCACCTCCAACTCAAACTCCGCAGCTAGACCCTCTCTCTAGGAGTTGTCCGCGTCTGAGGAACGCGGCTCTACCCCACCAACCGCAAGGACGCCTTCTTATGGTGCCCAAGATTCTCACATGCTACTAAGCCAATAATAAATATGTTCTAATTGCATATTAAGCATCTAGAAGTCGTTAATACTAGTTTTATAGTAACATACTCATTTATTATATTATGTGCCTTTACATATATGTTATTACACTAATGATTGTCAAAGTGTCCCAATGCAGTGTAAAGGTTCAATACCTTCAGAGAGAGAGCTCGGTGTGCTAAAAGAACAAATAATATAATTATGAAAGTAATACTATGTTTGCATTGTTAATTTTAGTGTAATTGGCTTATTATGAGGCTAGGTTTCACCAAATTACAATAAGATTGGCCATATAGAATCATAAGTCAAAGTATGACTAGTTTTCACTTTCTAAGGTAGGATTCACCAACTTTGGCTACACTTGGGTGTATAAGAGTGACCAGCAATGTGATGACTATGCTAAGGATGTTTTAGAGCTGAACACATGGAAAGTAATGTGTAAAATACCCAAAATACCCCTTAGAATTTAAGTTATACCTTTTCTTAGCCATTAAGTGTTGATTTTGGGTCAAATCTGGTCATTTGCTTTCCCTTTCTCTCCAGCCATGACTTGAAACTCTCCAATACTTTTTCTAATTCTCTCAACTTCCCTCAAATATTTCCAAGAGTTTCCAAGTGGTAGAACTCAAATTGGAGCCCTAGAAAGCAAGATACACCAAAACTAGTCCAGATAATTCTATTAAGTTTTTCTTTCTAGGTCTTGTCCTTCAATTTCAATTCTCTGCTTGTTTCCACTTAAATAATGGTTTTTTCAGGTCTTCTTAAGTCCAAAAATCCAATTCTAAGCCTAAAGAATCAGTTTAGTGGAGGTAGTAGGCAAGAACTCCAACAAAAGCTCAAACTAATCAAAGTGAGCATTATGTATGATTTTGAACTTATAGTTAATTTCTTTTGTGTTAGCCCTTAAACCAAAGCAATTATTTCATTAATAATGGTCCTAGAAACCCTTATATATTGCTGGAAATATAGAATTTAAGTGGGGAATTCAGGTTACACCTAGAGCCCCAAATTTGATAATTGTGTATTCAAGTGTTTCCGTGGGTGTATTAAGCTTTCTATATTTGTAATCTGATTTTCTTAACTTGCAATGGATATGTCATAGATTCTATTATTTATTCCATTAATTTAGCTACTGTTTGTAGCCATAGACAAGTGCACAAATTGTTTTAAACTTGTATAAACTGAAAAAGATTTAAATGTGCTTCTATGCTATCCTAGGTATTTCATTTGATTTGTATATGTGGGAATTGGTTTGTTGATTACTACCACAAGTCTCAAATGGTACCATTTAGAAGCAAATGAACTAGTTTTTCAAAATTAGGTGCCATTTTGGATCATTTTTGTACTAATGAACTAGTATTCATATTTTACTACTTTTGAATAGTTTTTCAATGCTAGATATTGGCTACTAAGTACCTTAAGTGATTTATACACTCCTGAGTAATTTTAAGATTAAGTTTCTTAAATTGGTGAAAGTTCTGATTTCAGTCTTGTTCAAGTATCTTAATGCTTTCTTTTTGTAAAATGTGCATCTTGAATAATAGTAATTTATGATAGGTGATTAGCACACCAATCTCTAGAGGATATTGACTCTTTCCACTATCAATTCCTATTCAGGACACGAGGTAAGTAAAGACTTACAACTGCATCACAAGAACTATATGGAAGATGTATTTATGTGAAACTTACTTATTCCTGAAATTTATGAAATAGCATATGCATGGCATGTTTTGCATGCAAATGGAGACTTTTATTATAAAAGTATTTGAAAGTGAGTACCATTGTATAAATTTTATAAGATAAGTTTTAATGGCAATTGTTAGTCTGTCAAAGCTAGATAGGTAAGTTTGTTGATGTAGACTCTCCCGTTGAAGCGGGATTTGCAGATCTTATAATGTGTCTCGTTGAAGCGGGACAATATTAGCGCG
Organism: Parasponia andersonii; assembly: GCA_002914805.1. Lineage (NCBI taxonomy): Eukaryota > Viridiplantae > Streptophyta > Magnoliopsida > Rosales > Cannabaceae > Trema > Trema andersonii. Next base: position 595,775 of record JXTB01000046.1, read on the forward strand.
GTGCAGGAGGCCTCTTTGATAAGGGAAGGATTTTTCAAAAAAAAAAAATCTCACACGACAGTCGCACCTTATTTTTACTCTTGGCCAGAGTTTCTGCCCAATGTTATCACGGCCTATCGACTTACGAGACAAGCAATATGCTAAGGGGCCCAACTAAGAATAATTTTAAGGAAAATGCATGGACTCGAATATTTAAGAAAGAAAAGGATACAATGGGAACTTTATGAGATTTTAAAGCATTCATAAGCATGCATAGTTTTTACTTACTGAGATTTAGCTCATTTTAGTCTTGTGATGCAGATGAGGAGGCATATTTTGGTATTGACTAGCTGGTTACCTGACTTGCCTTTTGTCGCCACGATCATACAGATATAGACGAGCTTGACCCATGGGCGATATTTTTGTTTTGAGATATTTTGGTGTAATGTAAATACTACTGTTGGTAGCAAAATAAACTGGTGAAAACCTCTTTTAATTGTATATTTTGTAAAGACACTGTTAACAAGAAATGCCATTAGTTGCTTTTGTTTAAAGGTTTTAGAAAGTTCAAAATTTGCTCACCTTTTTATCAAAATAAAAGATAATATTTAAGAAAGAATAATACTTCATAGTTTGACTATATATGAGAATATGGTTAAGCTAGGGGGTGTTACACTTCTCCCTCCACTAGATGCACTTCAGTAGCTTTTTTCGACGCTCCCGAAGCGACAGAGGTGAGGATGGTAGGAGGCAAGGCATCGCTGAGCGCGCTTTCGGTGACAGCAGGGGACGGTGACTACTGCTACATCAGCGGCTTCGGCTGCTGCCCCCCCATGGAGCCCCGCCTGAATGTGATTTTTCGGTCTTGTCTTGACTAACCGCGCCTGACGGGCCGCCGCGCGTAGACCTTCTCCTCCTCATGAGGGTCAACGTAACACTGTCGTCATCGCTGTCAGAAGAGGGGGTAGCTCTGCCCCTCTTCCCAGCCGGGCTTTCCTTCCCTTTGGACGGTCGGCCTTGCGACTCCGCTTCATCGGGACCGGGGGAGGGGAAGACAGCCGAGATTTCAACCTCGGAGCCCCCCGCTGAGCTCAGCAATCTCCCCACGGGGGCAGGCAGTGCCGGACCCTGCGCCTGTCTTCGAACCGGAGTTGGGGGAGGAAGAGGTCAGAGCAGCGGGTTCCCCGGGTAGGCTCGAAGGCGCCCTATTGCTGTATACGACCTTTATGGCCGGCATCTCCCGAGTCGGGGGTCCGCTTGCCTCGGAAGAAGGGACTATAGGTGTTTCACCACCGGGTGCGAACAGGCCCTCCCGGTCATCATCCGAGCCTGTTCTTAGGGTGACAAATCCCTGCCTCCCGGCTTCATCCTCCAAGGACACCACCAGACGCCGACCAGCGGGGACCTTGGAGCGAGCCTTGTGCACAACGGCATTCCTTTTGACTGGGGAAGGGTCTGCGGAAGGGCCTGCATCAGAACTTGTAAAGAGTAAGCAATGTGGTTAGAATGCAGCTATGACCTGATCGACGGAGCCCTAGGATGCGAAAATGAACTCACCCTTAACCCTCTTAGGGGTAGCGGTTTCCTCTTTACAAAGCCTGACCCACTCCTCGTCCACGAGCCTCACTGCCTCTTCGAGCTCGTGGCCAGTCGAAGCCACCAGGTCATTAGGACCTGCCAGCTGGCTCGAGGCCGTGATGTGATGACCCACCATGGCGATGCGACTCTGCTCATCCCGGAGGAACTGGTTCAAAGCTGAAGCGTCAAGCTGGCTCCGCAGGTACTTTGTGATGACCCAGGTGTCCAACGGGAAGAGGAGATATGAGACCATCCTAGGCATCATATTCATCACCTAGGGATTCAGGACGGCCTGGATGTGTCGACGATCCCCAGAGGACCCAAAGATGACGATCCCCTCCAGCTCCTTGAGCCGCCCCGCCGACAGTTGTGGCTCAAACCTGTTTTCCCCCACAGAGGCTGCGCAAGGCAAAATATCATGAGTAATAATGGACGAGGTGTACACAGACCCAAAAAATCACAACCTAGTACTTACTTTGTAGAAAAAACGAAGAAACTTGGAAGCGCTCCCCATTCACCCAAAGAGAGCACCACGCCCCTCCGACGGCATACAGCCTAGAGTGGGAGTCTCATTACTTATCCGACCTCGACAAGCCCCAGAAAATATGGCGTCCCGGGAGTGGCTGGAGGTAGAAAGTGGGGTAGAAGCTCTTTTTGGGGAAGAGGGTGAGCTTGTAGGCATAAAAGACCACCTCCAGGTTGATATGCACGTTAAGGAGAACTGACAGAGCAGAGAGCCCTATCAAGATTATGACCCCGTTAGCATTCAGCTACATCAGGTGAATCCCCGTCAGAGTGGAGAATTGATGGATGAAAGGAGGAAGGAGAAACTGCAGTCATTCCAGGTGCCTCCTCCCCAAGATGATAGAGCCTTCAGGGGCAAAGGGGCGAAGGTACTAATCCGCGGGGCCCTGGACCCTTCATAATGTAACTCCACCAGGGAAGCAGATTTGCCTTCTCAGCGAGTCCAACTCCGAATCCACAACAGGGCAGAGCTTCTGATTCTAGTTCGAGGCCATCGTTCTAGATACGATCAAAAAGAGCAAAAGGTTCTAGCAAAGGGAAAAGTCAGAAACCCTAAGATTTTAGAAAGCTAGAATACTTTGAGATTTTGGTAAAGTAAGAAACGAGCGTAAATACGGGTTTTATAGAGGGGGAGCCGAAAAGTCCTCCTTGGAAAGGAACGGTGCAAGAAAGGTTAAAGCACTAGAATTTCAAAAATCTGAAAAGAATTGTGACATGGGATAGCATGCACCAGCGTCAGTAATTAGGAAGAAATGATGGTAAGGGATCACGTATATCTCTACCTCTCGAATTAGAGGACTGGAGATACGATTTCCCCATTTGATAGATGTGAGTCCATCAAATAGAGAAATGGGGGCAGTTGTGGGGCCCGTTCCTAGATCACGTACCACGCGGTCGATTAAGTGGCAGAGCAGGTCACAACGGGGGGCACGCCATCTGACGCGTACCCAGAATAACCATTTAAAAGCCACGCGAGTCACACGTGATACTGCATGGGCCCATGGGTTGTCCGAGGCCGGGCTGAATCCATCCCAGACCCTAGATGGTTCGGCCCAATCCAATTCTTGTCTCGAAAACTGGGGGTCAGAAGCCTCAAGGATCTTCCTCCAAAAGACCACGGGAGAAAACGCGCTGCTCCAGACTCAGACAAGGCATTCAATGCGATCTTGGATAGGTACGCACATTGGGCAAACTGCCCTGACAGAACGGCGGTTTGTCAAAGTCTCGCCCCCGACAGGGCCGAGTCATAGGGGACGGCGAAAAGCAGGCCACTACGATGCAAGGAAAATCACGATAATCACGGCCCATGATCTCTGGAGTAAGTCATAATGAGAAAAGGTACTCAATCCTGGGATTGAGAGCCAGAAAAAGCTCCCAGTTCCAGGATTATGTATATAAGTCTTGCTTCCCCCTTGAAAAAATAGAGAGATTAAGATAGATATATAAAAAAAAAAATAATAAATCTTTGCTTCTCAGCCTCAGGGATAAACAACTGACTTAAGCATCGAAAAGTCTTTGCAAGTGGCCACCCCCGCCTCTCCGACCCGACTTGAAGTAAAAAAGCACGTTGGGATAGTAAGAATACGTGGACAATTAGTAGATATAACGTCAGTACTTCAGAGACACGTGGACAGCTGGTAAGAATCGCTCCAACAATTAGTATAAATATTTTTATAAAAGTATTAACGGAAAAATATATGGATAAGCTAGTTCCACGAGATAAACCTATTCTTTTGATTAATTAAGAAAAAAGATTTTTGTTTGCCTTAAAATTATACTGTTTACCTTTCTTTTTTTCAGGGAAAAAAAAAAAGAAAAGAAAAGAAAAACCGTGTTGTTAGCCAAAATATAAAGCTCAAATATCAGGTAAGATGCATTTTTCTAAATACGGGGAGGGTGGGAATATTGAACGTGCTAAATTAAAAAAAGAAAAAAAAAATTGAGAAGCTGTAAATAAAAAGTTAGGAAAAAAAATTATTTAGTACAATTTTTTATTATAGTAAAAAATGGATTGTACTGATGTTATTGTCTAAAAACAACAAATATATATTTATTCATGTCTTTTTTTTAGGGAAATATATCTATACATGTCTAAGAACACATATAAGCATCTTTGATCTTTTCTTCTTATAGGTAAAAAAAAAAAAAAAAGAATAAATAAAATTCGTTTTAAAAAAAAAAAAAGAACGACAAAACAAGCAAACAAAATATAAATAAGGACAAAACAGAAAAAAAATAATCAGGTAAAGCTTGAAAAAAAAAAGGAGAAAACCGAAAATACCAAAAAAAAAAAAAAGAAAAAGTAATGTTGAAGTGCTATATGCTTACCTATACTTATTATATGTACATATAGATAGATGAAACGGCATTAACACGTATATTGTTTATGTGGTCCAATAATAAGCGACATGTTGTTTTGTATGGGCTCAATTTTATGAAAAATTAAAATGATGTATCGGTTAAGATTAATCTTATTTTCAGTTCATTAATAAAAGGTAAAGAAAAACATATTTTGATTCATGATTTTTGAAATGTTTAATTTTATTTGTTTCTTGAACTATGTTTTTATCTTGATTTTATTGTGCTTTCAAACCATTATTAGCTATATGTTTCTTTATCCCTTACTTTAAAATTGTTCCATTTTTGGTTCAAAAAGCTTTGTTTTATTTCAGTGTTGTTTCAAATGTTTCAAAGTCACTCAGTTACCCTGTACTGTTTTTTTTTTTTTTTTCCCTCCTTTCATCTCAGTTTTAAAACTTGCTCTCATTTTGTATACATAAATACATAATTCAGACTAGTACAATGTAATATTTAAAAATTCAAAAAAAAAAATCAGGAACCAAGTCTAACATATTTTTGCCCAAGTTAAAATGAGATTTAGGTCATCTTTTAGAGACGGGAGAAAAAAAAAATAGAAAATAGATTAACAAGTTGATCTTCAAAATACTTTGTTGTTGGTCATAAACGACGTACGTTCTGTGTCGTTATGTTTCAGACAGAACGACATTTTTTGAGCAGTAAACGACATTAAAGATTGGAACGGAACGACTTCCCGCTGGTATCGTTGGTTAGTCTCTCTCTCTCTCTCGCTAGTCACTTCCCGTTCTACTCAGTCTCTGTTGAATCGTTTGGTGAAAATGGAGAAGCTGAAACGGGCTATTCCAGAGAACCTAAAGCGCTTGGTTGGTGAGAGCACACAAGAAGATCTTGCTCGAACTTGCTCCTCTCTTCTCGACTTTCTTCTTCTTTTCCCGCCTTTTCACCATGTGAGTTCCTTTTCTTTCTCTTGTATTAATAATTTCCCTACGGCTGGCTCTGATCCTGAAATTTGAGTGTTTCTTAGGTTTCGAAACCACGAAATTTTGGATTAATATTTGGGATTTTGAATCTGTAGATGGTGGAAGACTTAGCGGACTCAGAGAGGGCTATGTGTGGGAAGAACAAGGAGGATGCTTTGAAATGGAAGCACAAGGGTAATCACTGCTTCGCAACCGGAGATTTGGGTCATGCTTTGGATTCCTATTCCCAGGTGGTCCCTTTTTCTGTTTATTATGATAATTATTACTTAAAGTGGAAATTATGAGGAGGAATGATATATTGGGCATGTTTATAAAAGTGAAATGATTGATTTGGAGAGGAATTAGGAGAAATCAAAAGTTGTGTCCTAAGGCTAAATTGAACTCTTATTTCCGTTCCCATTACGGTTTACTACGGATTAGTGGACACTGATGTAGTTTGAATTTTTGACGTTCACATTTGATGTGGGTTTTCAGGAGAAAAGAGAAAAACTGTTATTAAAATTGAACTACAACGCATCCAAAGGTTTAGTCGTCTAGGATGCATAATGATTTTCCCAATAGCATATTTGATGAGTTTTAGTTCTGCCCTTGTTACTATTTTATTACTATGATTATTCTGTTTATTTATTTTGGTACCTTACGCAGGCATTGCGACTCGCTCCTATTGATGCTGATGACATGGATAGAAACCTGGCTGCTACTTTGTATTTGAATCGGGCTTTTGTTCTTTATGTGAGTCTCATTTTCAAGTATTCTCTTCCCTTTTAATACATAGTAGATCTGTCTGGACATATGCATGTATAGTATACTGTGAACATTTATGGATTTGTATATGTTCTAAAGGTTTTTTGTGAAAGCATGTGTTGAACTAGCTGCTATGTGAAAAGTTAAGCTTGAGAAGAATCTACTCTGTCGTCAATTCCTTTTCTTAAGTAGTTTAGGACATTGAGTCGAGAATAGTAGCTTAGGGCATCTGTTTGTTAGAAGAATATCTCTGAATAACCAAAAAGAAACAAGTCTTTTGCAGGATATTGTCAATGTATTGATTTATGTGTTTGTTTATATATTATCTTCTTGTTTCCCTGCAGAAAATGAATCTTCTAACAGAGTGTGTACGAGACTGCAATCACTCACTTCAAATTTCTCCAACCTATGCAAAGGTGCAATGCTCTTTCTAGTGACCTTTTTAGTTTCTAGTTTGCTATATGTACAAAATCTATATTGATGGTGTTTTGGGCTCAACTACTGTTGTTGTTCAAGAAAATTTGGAAAAGAATAGAAGGAATAATATAAGGAGTGGTTGAGAATAGAGAGAGTATATTTTTCCATTTCACCGGTTTCTACTATCCTTAAGAGGAATTATGTAACATGAATGATTCCCAATTGGGTGATTACTTTTTCCCATCGTGAATGCCTCTGAATGTCAGAACAGCTTCAATGTTATAATTGCTTTATCTTGCGCTGATATCTATTTGGGGTATCATCTATAGCTATTCAGTCAAAGTAGATGTATGCTCTCAGTATTTCTTGCGTATTTTAATGAATACTTTTGAGTCAAAATATAAACTCATGATTTCCATCTGATGGGTCATTGACTTTTAGATCAGCGCCAACAAAAGTAGTTGGGAATTTGTGTTACTGATTAAATGAAGCTCGCAGTTCTGTTATGTAACTTAGTTTCCAGTTTTCTCCTATAATTTAACCCATCTTTTTTGCAGGCATGGTACAGAAGAGGTATGGCAAATGCTTCTTTGGGAATCTACAAAGATGCAATCAATGACTTGAATGTGGCCAAGATTGTGGAGGTGTCATCAGGGGGAAGGAGTCAGATTGAAAGTGAGCTGCAGAAGCTTTTAGATCAACGTAGTAAAACAACATGTCTGCCACTACAACCTAATGTAAACAACTTGAATATTTTGGGTAAGATAGTTTATATCATTTCACAATTGATATATCCTTGTACCAATTCCTAAGGGTTTGCTTAGAGTGAAGGGCTACTTTTTAATTTTGAAGTATTAAAATGATATAGATACCACTATGTGGCAGACGAACCACACCAAATAAAGCTACAATGTGTCAACACATCAGATAAAGCAAGGGGTATGGCTTCAACGAGTGACATTTCACCTGCCTCCTTAGTTCATAATGAAGAACCTTTTGCGATTGTATGAGCAAGACTCTTCTATCTTTTTTTGTTAAACATCAAAACTCTTCTATCAGTGATATCATAGTTAGCCTTAGTCACCCTGTGCAATAATAATTTTCAAGATCAATGCTTCCACCATTTAGGTGCCCCCTAATTGCGGACAAAAATATATCCACGTCCTATTGTAGATTGGGGAAGAAATTTGTTTGGTCATCTGCTGTTTTTGTTTTTGCCATTTTAATAGCAATGGTTATATGATTAACTTGGGCCTATATTTTGCAGATAATATCGAAGAATTGTCGAGAATCTCATTGCCATTACTGCTTGAATGAACTACCAAGGGATAAAGTTCCTTGTACATCATGCTCTATACCATATTACTGTTCTCAGAAATGTCAACTACGAGCTGGGGGGAAAATGTTTAATTACCCAAAGAGTAATGGCATTCACGAAAACCTAACGAGTGATCTTGCAAAGTATGTTACCGAGATCACTTTAGGTGATGATTCCGAAACAGATAGTGAGCATATACCTGAGCACAAACATGAGTGTAAAGGTGCACACTGGCCTCTGGTATTGCCGTCAGAGATAGTTTTGGCTGGTCGATTATTTGTGAAGTCTATAATGCAGAGAGGTTTGCTGAAGATTGCTAATCTCAGAGAAATTTTGGTATCTCACATGAGTCAGCACTACATTCAGCAATAACTAGTTTAGTTCAATCGATTGTGTCCTAGTTTTAGTAACAGATATGGCTGCTCATGGTCTCTATTATTTTCTGTAGGAGCTTTCTCACCATTATTCGCAAATGTCTCCTGAAAGCAAATTGGAATCACAAATATATTCAACTGTATTGTTAAGCTGTCTTCAACATTCCAGTGGCTTTGAAATTCAGTTAAATGGGTTCTCTATAGCACAGGTCTCTCTCTCTCTCTCTCTCTCTCTCTCTCTCTCTCTCTCTCTCTCTCTCTCTCTCTCTCTCTCTCTATATATATATATATATATATATATATATATATATATATAGGTTGCCAATCCAGTAAGTATTTTTTTTCTTTTACCTATGTGTAAGTATTTTTTTTTTAGCCATTGGATCACATCTAATGGTGATCCAACGGCTATAATGAGATGTATAAAAAGATATGCATCATTAATGCTATTTCTCTTTCCTATTTTTTACAATAAAAAAAATATGCTTAATAAATTTTTATTGGCCAAAATGATACCCAGTGTTGATAAAAAAAAATACCTACTGTATTAGTGCCAATATATATTATAATATATGTATATATTTGCATAATGTACACATACATGCTGTCCTCCTTAAACAAAAAGTTCATTGTTCATGCTTGCATCCTTGCAGTATGTCCCAAAATTTCAAAATGACAACAGTTGCTCTCTCATCTTCTTAAACCTAAGTTTTTAGCTACCTGGCTACTCTGATTTGATTTATTAAATTCAATAATAAAAAACAATTTGGAAGAATCAAATAAAACGGGGGGAAATAGTTCTTATCACTATTTCTTCGTTTTTCTTGTTTTCTTACAAAAGTTGAAATTATGATTTTCTCCTATCAATGCTTCTTTTAGCAATCAGGAGGAAAAAGTCACATGAATCCTGAAAGATCAACTTGAGTAGCAAGGATACAAATTTAAAAAATATTCATCATAATTTTATCTCAAAATCATGTTGCTTTCAATTGCCTGTATCTTGGCTAATATAAACTATACATTTTAGTTTTATGTTTTAGTTGTTTTCATTTATAAGGTTCAGCTTTTTCTATTGTTTCAGGTTGTCATTCTAATAGCTCAAATTAGGGTGAATTCAATGACCATTGTTCGTATTAAATCCGCTGACGTTCATGGGCTCGACAGTCAGTTTAAAAGGGTTTCACCGGGAGCTCTTACCAGTTATGTGGAGCAGGTCTGCATTTCTTTTTTTTTTTTTTTCCCCTCCTCACCACTTGATATGACCTTGTTAATTGTTATACTCATTTAACCATGGATTTCTCTGTTGATAAAGCATGATTTCTGGACGTGTGATTACCTTTGATAATTTTTGCAGCGAAAGGTTTATTTTCAACATCATTTGAGAAAACAGCTGTGCCTTGTGAATTCTACTGCATTAAAATTTTCATTAATTTTGTAGGTAAAAGTAGGTCAAGCTATTTATAGGGCTGGCAGTCTGTTCAACCATTCTTGTCAGCCAAATATTCACGCGTATTTCCTTTCGCGTACACTCTGCATACGAACAACAGAATTTGTAGCAGCAGGGTGTCCCCTGGAGTTGTCATATGGTCCACAGGTATACCAACTTGACAAGTGGACAATCTCTCAATTTCAGCAATATGAGATAAAGTCATGATTTTATTTGTACATCTATTTCCTTAGAATTGCTACAAAATATATCTTAATATTTTCTGGGTCGAACAATTAAAGCTAGAAGTTCTAGCAGTCCGTTCTCACATTATAACCATTTTCTTCCCTATTTTTAAACACCAATATCGTTTGGAATTATGCACAATTTTGATGTTCATGGAAGAAGTGGGGTTTATTTATGCAGGTTGGGCAGTGGGACTCTAAAGATCGTAACGAGTTTCTGGAAGATGAGTACTCATTTCACTGTCAGTGCAGTGGTTGTTCAAAAGCAAATTTGTCCGACCTAGTTCTGAATGCTTTCCAGTGTGTCAAACCAAATTGTTCTGGCATAGTGTTGGACTGCTGTGCTCTTAACTGTGAAAAGCATAAACCAAAGAAACTTACCCACATCAGCAGTACAAGCAGCTCAGAGCCGCATTTACAGGTATTTAATATTTCGCCAATATAATTTGAAATACGCTTCATATGTACTGTACTTTGCACATTGAGTAGTATCCTTATATTCTTAGATAAATTTGATCTATCATAGTCACAAGATAACTGATCTCAACTTCGTAGAATGTACTTGTGGCCATTCTGTGTACTTTACAGAAGTGCATTGAATTTAGATTCTTTCCTGCAGTCTGTTTTCTTTACCTTTTTTTTTTTTTGCCGATGTTCTTACAGGTTGAGAATTTCAACAATGATAATATCAATGAAGTGACGCTAGATGTATTTTTGAACAGCAGTAGCTTATCTACGAATCGTGGATTTTGTTTGAAATGTGGTGCTTATAGCGATCTAGAATCTTCTCGTGCAAAAGTAAATAAAGCTTGGAAATGTATCAGGAGGTATGTGACTGAAATGTGGTTTCTTGTTTTACTGCATAATGGGCTTATCTTCCACCTTTAGTCTGTAAACTATACTGTTTAATTGTTGACAGGTTACAGGATGCTCTAGTTTCAGAAGATATATCTAGTTCCAAACTTTCAGATGCCTCGAGATCTCTTGATTTGCTCAAGTCAACTCTGCATGCATACAATAGGAGTATTGCAGAGGTGAGTTTCAATCTTGATAATTTGGTATTTCATTATTCGAATGTCAAGACTTTGTTGGAGAGTGGAGTTTCTGTGGTAATTATAGACTAATAGTATGTAGGTTTCACTTCATTGAGTTGACTTTGGATGGCTCCATATTTGATTTGACTAGTTTATGTATTGACTTTGGAGTTTCGATGGTTTTCATATTCGTAGGTAGAGGACATACTTGCACAGGCTTTTTGTCTGGTAGGTGACTTACAGCCTGCAAGGGACCACTGTAAAGCATCAATTGAGGTAACTGTTGGTATTACAGATCATATAATTGAATAGTTTTAGATCGTTTTGCACCAATTATGGTGGATGGGTCTTACTAATTTGTTTTATGAATCCCTATGAAAAATTGGCAGATTCTGGAAAAGCTCTACACCCGTGATCATATTGTCATTGGACATGAACTTGTGAAACTCTCATCCATGCAGCTAGCTCTGAGAGATTCTACTGCCATAGACACCGTAAATCGATTGGATAAAATCTTTTCGTGCTATTATGGATCGCATGCCAAAACGATATTTCCCCATCTTCAATTACTTCAAGAAGAGACTCAAAAGTTAGCTGTGTAAAATGGTGCATTGTTTGATTTCATTCTATGTTCTTCAAAAGCCCAATGCAAAGTTGACGGAATAGAGCTTTCATGTTTAACTTTAGTCTTGATAATTGATAACCCAAGTTTACGTATATTTGAAATTGTGACATTATAATATTGCCTCACGAAGTGATTTCATAACCCCAGGTACAAAAGCAGTGGTTAGTTGACTAAACAAATTGCAATCAATTAATGTTCGGGATACCTAAGCAGCAAGGTGCTTGGCATTGAAATCCTAGAACCAAGGGCAAATTGAATGTACAACCCAGAAAATAAAAAGCAAAAAAATGAAAAAAAAAAATATTTTAATGGCATTGTTTCCTTGCACCTCGAACGACACATACCATGCTCTACTGGTGTAGGAAAATAGAAATTTGGCTTTTACGCTAAACCTGCATTGCATTTGGTCTTGAACACAAATTTTGATCACTAACTCAGACATTAGCTGAATTGCCGCCTCATTTCGGCCCGCCCCTGAAGGCTGAAAGGGAGAAGAATGATCTCGTTGCTGAGACAGAAAAGCAAAAGACAAAATTAAAAACTGGATCTTGTACAGCTTAAGAAGGTACAGAGAGAGAGAGAGAGAGAGAGAGAGAGAGCAAGGAAATAAGAATCTAGTTAGTGTAAGATCATATGTGAAGTACACAACCTTTGGTTGCCGGAACACCACTTGAGTCATGGCTGTCTTGCAACTTATTCTGGGAACTTCGGGCATTTACTTTGCTAATATTTGATTGAGCTGCGTCCACATAATCCATAACAGTGATAAAATAAGATTAGTTTAACGAACCAACAATACAATAAAATTTCTAATTTGATGCAAACAGCCAGTAGACAATGGAATAACATTTGTTCCTCGCTGCAAATAAAGCAGCACCTTATAAAATAAAGAGCAGCAATAGAGTTATAGAGCTAAGAATCATAATGAAGTACGATGTCATTTTATGATCTTTTTTCGGCCTTAAGACCTTTATATGATTTATTTTTTCTTCTCTCAATTTCATAGGAGGCTCGGTTTTCACAGCGTGCATTATTTTTGCCAATGAAACACGAAGGAAAGAAAGGGTTGGTTGTCTTACTTTATCCTCCTGAAATTTAACGACTATCTAACTTTCTCCTCCTCTCTCTTCTTTATTGTTCTTTTCTGTTTTCCTTTTGTTCTCAAAAAGAGTATTGAACTAAATTTCATTGAACAAAACGACTACTAGGACACTGTTTATGGTCAGCATCAGTAATGAAAGAGGAATAGGATGGCAATAAGCATATGAAAAGAACCAAAACGTACCAGAGTATACTTCATGAGTATCATAACCTTCGCCCAATGACATTCTTTGCTGCCCATAGTTCTTCGCATTTAGACTAGCCTTTCTCATTAGATTGTCAGTATCATCTTCGCCTTCGGAAAACACAGATGGACTAGACCAACCACTTATATTAGCATCTCCTTTGCTCCTCCGGGCAAACTTTAAGAGCCTCTTCAACCCTTTCGGTGCATCTTTCTGGTAGACTATAGCAGGAGGATTTTCAGCATTACCCCATTCAATAATATCAGGTTCATTACTCTCTTCTTGCAGCATTTGGGACAAAGAATGACGCACACGTGGACTTGTCGATCCAATTGGTGCAGCAGTGGCCAAAGAGACAGGCTGACATGGCTCATCATCACATGGGGGCATGGCTTGATGCTCTTCAATTTCAACCCAGGCCGATGGGGAGATTATTGATTCTTCTTCAGCTTGAATTTCTGTTAAGGATTCTGCAACATTTTTGTTTAAGTCATCATTACAATCAGCAGGGACTGAGTCAAAGTTCTCTGCCCCACTATTACATTCCAGCCGGCTATTTCCTGGAGCTTCTGATTCCATAGCAGCATCTGGATGACCCACTACCATGACATCCTCCTCTTGATGCTGACTCACTGTTTCAGAAACACTAGCAAACACCTCAGGCTCTTGCTTCTCAATGAGATTTTCGCTGTTTCTGAGAGATTCTTCTGATTGAGAAGAACTTTTTGTCTTGTTAACAGTGGGACTAACACCAGGAGTAGTCCTAGAACCCTTGCGGAGAAAAGGTTTTGTTTCCACTGGCACTACCGTGCTTTTTTTGGTTACCTTGCTATACAAACCAGGCTTCACTGGAATCACATCTGAACAATCCTCAGAAGCTGTCACCAATTTTGTTTTTGCTGGTTTATTTGTTTTTTTTGCTGCTAGCTGCTGCTTCTCATTAACACCTTTGACATTCTTCAAGCTCTTGGCACTGCTAGTCAGAGACTCCTTTCTCTGTGGCTGCTGGGGTCTTTCCACTTTAGGGCTAGGTTGAGGAAGTGATGATTGTTGCGGGGTTTTTCGTCGTGTTGGAGTAGTGCCAGCAGAGGAGTTCCCAACTGGAGTTTTAGCTGGTGATGTCCCTACAGCTCTCGCTGGAGGTGTCGATAGCCATGACTTACGTGTAGGAGGCAAGGGTGATGTTCTTGGAGAAACCTTCTTTGCAGAAGGTACCTTTGACATTTCCTTCTTGGTTTCCTTCCTGGGATTTGCAGGTTGAGGCGAACTTCTAATTGGTTTTTGGGACTTGCGCACAGCAGCTATTTTATCAACATCCTTTGCATTTTTGGAGGCTATTTGAGATTTTCTCTCATCAAGAATTTGCTGCATCGCTTTAAACTGAGCTTCTTTCTCTGCTTTCTTCCTAGAATTCTCTCCTCGGAGCTTTTCATCCCTCTTCTCCTTGTAGTGATCATAAAATCCACCTCTCTGCCCGGAAGGGAGGCTTTGTTTTCTGCTAGTTTGAGTCTTCGCATATCTGCCTGGCTTTGATTCCATCATTTGCATCAGCATCTGATTCAACTCAGCCTCTTTTAATCTATTCCATTCAGTTGTAGCTGTTGATTTTCTGACATTATTCTCTTCCTCGGCTATATTAGTAACTGCTTCAATATCTATTGGGTCAGACAAACTCTTGTCCAATCTTTCTAAGTTAACATGAACTCCAGGGGTCTCAATAGTCTCCTGAACCGTAGGTACAGTTTCTGACTCTGATTTCACTTCTGTTGAATACTTCACATTTTCTACATCATTGGGAGTCACAGAGACATAGTCTCTAGATTCTGGTTCGCATGGGGTGGAAGTTTCCCCCATACCTGCACTCCATCTTCTCAATACAGATTTATTTGCATTTATTGACATATTTGATAAGGACTTCCTTAATTTATCATCGCCAGTTTGATCTTTTTGCTTGCTTTCGAAAAGGTTGATGGCATCTTGAACGGACATTCTCCTTGCATTATCAGGTTTTCTGTCTGGTTGCTCAGATCCTTCTTCTTCGCTACTATTTCCAGATACATCTCTATACGGGAAACTCTTATCCCTTGCTGGGAAATAGTTGAGGCTCTTAATGGTCAATGCAGCTGCCCTGCGTGATCCCCCTCTTCCTATTTGTATCCTCCGCATTGGAGATGCTGACCTTCTGGGTGACGCAGATCTAATAAGAGTTCGACTTCTTTCTGCAGATCTTCTGTCCTCATCACTAGAGTCAGAAGACTCCTCACTTTCTGTTGAACTCTGTCGCTCAACCTGAGCAGCCTTTGCAGGTGAAACACCATATTTTACTTGTGTATCTGAATGCAAGGGTTTTGATATCTGAACATTTATCTGTGTCTCGTTCACATTATCACTCCTTGAACTGCGTGTAAATGAGCTCCTGACATCACTTCGTGGATCACCACTTTTGCTCTCCTGGTTCAGCTCTAAAACCTTGTGCAAAGAATTCCTGCAATATACCATCGCACACGTGCCTTTTGTAAAACACATGTGTATATATATATGTGTGTGTGTGTGTGTGTGTGTGTGTGATAAACAAATTGAGCCAACTAAGTTATCAATGCCCACTTTTATAGTTGGTCTGCAACTTACCTCAAATCTGCTCCTCCAAAGTGTTCAGAAAATTTGGCTAAATCAGTGATCTCTTCAGAGGAGCAGTTGGAGCACGCAACCTTGCTAAAAGCTGTGGCTAATTCACTTCTTAATGCCATCAGTCTCAAGTCCATAGCTCGCAAGAGTTCATTCCTGATGTTACAAACTTCCATTTATTAGTGATACTGCAACTAAAGTGATATGCTAACAAAAAATAAAAATGACATACTTTGAAGTATCTGATGATGCATTCTCGACTTGGGGCTGTTGTCAAGCGACAATACACATTAGTAAGTAGACAGCTAATAGAATTTTGGATTAAAAGATAAAAGTACCCTCTTGAATGGTAAAAAGGACTAAACAAGATAACAGAGACATCTAATTATCATATAGACCATCTTATCACCTCGCCATACAAAGATAGATGAAACTTTTTAGCCTCCTCCAATTGAGACATCTCGTCTTTCATAGCACTAGTGGTGTGTGTCAATTCTGGAGAACTAAAAATCTCGAAGAATCTGATAAATAAAGGACGTGAACAATCAGGAAATGCCCATGGCACATTGAATAATAAAAGAGCTAAAAGAAGAACACTTAAAACCATAAGAACCTGTTTAAAGTTGACTTTGTAAACCATGGCGCATCATTCAGGTTTTCTGGCAGTAACAGTTTGATGGAAGAATTGGATCCTTTAGAATACAACTCATTCACTTTTGGTAAATGTTTCAGCAGTGATTCTAGAAACCCAGCCGCCAGATTTTCTATTTTGCCGTCACTGCAAACACTTGCCTCATACCTAAAGCAACCGTCCCCCACCAAAAAGAAAAGAAAAAGAAAAAGAAAAAGAAAACATTTCAGAAAAGCTTATAATAAGTAAAATAAATCTAAATGGGTGATTAAAAAGCTCGTATAAATACAATTAGATGCACGCCAATGGAAGCCAATACATAACTATTGGCTATTGCAGAAAAACCACAACCTACCTGTTCTGAGCAGGAAAAATCTGGATTTCAGCATAATCAAGAGGTGTGTCATCATCAATTTGACCCTGCATTTTAAACCCACTTACTACTGAACCAGGAAAATCCTGTATGACGGAAAAAAAAAAATTAGTGAAGCCCATTTTCGGATTATGTTTCATTTAACGTGACTATAAACAGTTAAGAAAATAGAGGCTTGATATTATATGTGTGCTACATGACATATCGCACAATACACAACGATGGGCATTGAAATTACCCGGGGGAACCAAATTAGCCTTCTTACAGAAGCAAAACGCAGTGTACCACTTTAAGCTCTCAACATACTAAGAAATAATCACCCAGAAGAGCCATATAACTCATGCTCAAACCCAAAAGAAAATAATATAATTAAACCAAATAAATTATAAATGTACCCAGAATATCAGGTAGCATATTTTAGATTCCAGAGCA
The DNA here is from genome assembly GCA_002914805.1 of Parasponia andersonii. Taxonomy (NCBI): domain Eukaryota; kingdom Viridiplantae; phylum Streptophyta; class Magnoliopsida; order Rosales; family Cannabaceae; genus Trema; species Trema andersonii. Next base: position 612,686 of record JXTB01000046.1, read on the forward strand.
AGAAATGTCGGCATTCAAGCTCAGATCTAGACAAAGAAGACACCTACACCCTACACCTACCTCAGCGAAAACTTGGACTCAAGATACAAATACAAACAATATACACCACCACGCCAATCACGCAGCTAATAACTCAATTAAACAAATACCCACATCAAAAAGTTCCTTTAAAAACCAACACTCCACTAAATTAAGCTCCTTTCCTTACATAACAAATCCAAAAAAAAAAAAAAATTTAAAAATCAGAGCTTGAAACCCAAAACCCAGAACCAAATGGGAAAAACACCCAAAACCTAGATGAGCAAATGCAAAAAGACGAACTGGGCAATCTTTCATTTTTTTTACCTTGATAGAGAAAAAAGCAGAATCGGACAGTCAAGACTACTACCACTAGTACCACTCCCCGAGTCAATGCCAGTGAGAAACTAAGCAAATCCGGAGCTCAATTCAACTGTGAAGAAGATGATGATGGTGATGGCGATGGTGATGAGTGAGAGAGAAGCTGTTGAAAAAGAAAGAATAGAAGAATAGAAGAAGAAGATGAAAAGAGCAGGGTCCTTTCAGTGGCAACTACTGCTTAGCTAATCTACAAGAAAAGAGAAAAAAAAAATTTGGTCCTAAAAAAGAAAATGATATAGAGGGAGAGAGAAAAAAAAAATCTAATTCCACACCACCAGTTTCCTAAATTCATATTTATGACAACACACTCGCGCGTGGATTTCACGCTCCATTTTTCTTTTTCTGGTTGATTTTTATTTTTTTATGTGTCTAATTTTTGGATTATTTTTATGTCTGGCCTTGAATTATGTCCGAATTATCTGAAATTTCAACTTTATTCATGAGCTACTAAAATTATACAATATATTAAGCAAACAAAGGAAAAAATGACAAATATTTAACGATTTCAATCCCAAAAATACTCATGTATTTTTAATAAATACTCTGCGATTATCACACTTGTCATTTTGTCATTTTAAGTTCATCTTGTTTACAAAATGACGATTTAAGTGCAACAGAATAAGAGGGCATAGTTGAAACTTGTCATAATTCTAAGCTGACGTCTAATACATTATGCTAGTATCAATGCTAAATCTAGCATGACATGTCAAATTTATTATGCNTATATGAATGAACAATTTAGTCGATGTAAAAAAAATTATAAATAATAAATATTCCTCTATTAATTATAATTTAGTAAAGATAAATTTGAAAATAAAATTTAATAAAAACATAAATTAATATATAGAATTTTGATAATATTGTGAAATATATAAATATTTTATATATAAAATAGTAATAATGTTGTAAATAACAACATATTTTAAAATTTTACATAAGTTATACTTTGTGTTATATTTGATATAATATATAACACATACTAAAAATTATGTCTAATATAGTACACCATTAAAGAGTTATTTTTTATCTAAATGCTACAATTTAGCATTAGCATGTCTATTAGAAATGCTCCTAGGGCTTATTGAGATATTTTATATTATTTGAGAATATACATAAAATAAACTTGTTTGGCTTAAAAATTACGATTTAAGTGGTATAAAATAAAACTTGTCATAATTCTAAGGGCTTATTGAATAAAACTTGTCATAATTCTAACGGCTTATTGAGAAATTTTATATTATTTGAGGGTAGACATAAACTAAATTCTCTCTCTTTTTTTTTTTGGTATTTATTCAATTTTCGAAAGCAACTCGTTTGGTTTTTTCTTATTCACAAATCACATGGTTGTGTCGTGTTGCTTAAAAAGCCAATAATTTATAATAAAATATTTGGTCTCGTTCCTCTATATCATTCAAAAAAAGAATTTTAAATAAATAAAGAAATGATTAAAAAATATGTGATTAATTAATTTTAACCTTCAAGATTTTCACTTAAAAAAAAAAACTTTCAAGATCTAAAACCTACCCTTTTTTTTTTAAATAGTCTTCTTCTTTTTGTCAGCTTTCTCGTTTATTTTTTCTTCATTTTTATTAAGCAAGACGTAATTTAAAATATACTTTTTCTCCCTAAACCAAGTAAAGAAACTTTTTATTTTTAAAGCAAGCAAAGCAATTTTAGGAAAATACATATTTGTGATTTTGATGGATAACAAGAATAAATAAATGCGACATTAACCTTGAATTTTAAATGGCACCGCCTACCATGTGACAAGGAAAATCATTGAAATCAAAATGGGTCGGGCAATCTCTAACTAAAAATATAATTGCAATTATGGTATCCTACAAAGTCTAATTTATTCCAAATGAATGCAAAGTAGATTTACTACAAAAGTTATATAAATGAACCATTAAGTAATTAAATTAATAAAGCATACAATTACTTTTTCGAATGAATTTAAGTTTTCCCAAAATTATTAAATGCACAAAAATATTTGTTTTTTGAAATATAAAGAACGAAGTAATGGGTATCATACTTACAGTTTACACACCATACACAAATTCAACACACATTGCTTTTGCACAAAACACACTTTAATAGGCTCGGTTGAAGGTGGTGTGGTGTGTACGCTTTTAGGGTTAGCCCAAAGTGCAAACTGGCAGAATAACTTTGGCAATAAAAAGGTTACAAAAGAGTCTCATTGATTAGGGCAGTAGGAGCAGTAGCTATGTGGAGAAGAATGAAAGGGTTGCCAAATCTTAAAGCTTTTAACACCATTGATGGCTTCTTTGCTTCAAGGTAAATACTGATGAAACTTCTAGTCCTTGTGAAGCTGCAATGAATTTATGGTCCATCATAATTTCTCCCCAAAAGAATTCCAATATAAAACTGGGGAAGGAAAAACAAGTTTTGTGTTAGCTCTTTTACCTCTTTGATTGAACAACTCAGCGTCATTTTGTCACCAAGGATCAGTCTTAAGAGCAGGAGAAGTTGAAAGTAAAATGAGGCAGAATTTCAGTTTAAGCACCATTTTTTGGAAAAATGTAAATGGGTTTCATGTGCAAATTATAATGCTCGGAGTTGAAAGAGCAAAACATGTTGGCGACCTTCATGTTGCAACATGATTGATTTATTATTAATATTACAACATACGACTAAATATTTGATCTGATTATGTTTTTTAGTAGTTATCTTTTATATGCTGAATCACGATTTGTATAGTTGTCAATCATAAAAATATAATCATATTAATATATAGACAGATTCAATTGTGCATGAATAAGTAAATGACTCTTACCAAAATTGATTTTAAGTATATGTCTATATTTCATTAAAGAAATTCTTTTAAATGAATATTTTACGTACAATATCTTTTATAGAAGCTTTATTAACTCATCTGTGTTAATTCTCATTATTTAAAATTATTCTAATTCATGCTATAAGCTGTCAAAAAGATTTTAGTAATTGATTATTTTGTTTCTAGAAAGAAATCTGGAAATTTCATTTTCTGTTCCTACATAACTGGGTTGACAAATCATGTTGCAACACGAGAACAGAATCAGCAATGAATTTTCAAATCAGTTTTCTAAGTTTGATAACGAACTTGACTGATCTTGCAAGTCTTCTAATCAATATTAAATGCTCTTAAATATTGTTTTACAGAACATACATGTGAAAACTTGCTCTTTCACTCTATTTAAAGACCACTCAAAAATAATTTTAGTTAGAAAGACCACTATTGTATTTTTCAGTTATTTCTTTTAACCATATTTTAGACTTAAGAGATGTCCTAGTCATTTGAGTGACAGTGCTTCGAGAGAGATGCTAACTGCCTTCGGGAGAAGATCGACTTCAATCGCCCAAAGGAATTTCAAAAAAACGAAGTCAAACTAAGACAAACGACGCTCGCTGGACAAGTTGATGAAGGAATGCGTCCACATTGCGACAATTAAAAATAATTTTTTATTATATAAGTCAAATTGATGTTTATGTTCATTCAAACTTTACAAATAGTGTTTATTCGTGTTTATTCTTTGAACGTGATCCCTTGGACGTAGATTATCGGAAAATAACTGAACTACAAGATTATCAAAAAATAACTGAACTAAATAAAAATATCTTATGATATTTTTACAATTTCTATATTATCACCACCTCATGTAATTAATTGGAAATTAATTTCTTTCGGTAATACTTAATAAATGGACCTAATACTTAATAAATGGACCTAACAGGAGCTCAAGGGATACTAGAGTCAATGCACGAAAACATCCATGTTCCATTTAGGGTTAAAAAACCTCACTTGGGTTTCCCCAAAACACGGTATAGACACTGTCCTTTGAAGGGTTCTTGACAAGACAAATTATAGCTGTTGTTTTCTAAACGTTGTGGCCATCCTTGGTGACTCGAATTCCACTCTTTAACATTTCAAGATCTACATATCTAGTCACCGAAACGCATGAAAAGAAAAGGTTATTCTACAAAATGAAGACATAGATTACTAAGATTAGCATTCATTTTAGAACAAGACTTGTACAGAACGTCACCATGAAAAAGCCATTTTATGATAGGTGTTCCACTTTCAATACCAAGCACAAGATAGCATACAGAATTAGTTAAACAGATTATATGACATGATACAGGGCGATTTAATGATACAGTTGTTCCCAATTCGTGCATTTCAGAAACACAATCAATTCAACCACTAACAACACCAATAATGAATCTAATGGACAAAAGAAAATATCAAAGAAACCATTAGTTAGACCATACATGTACTAGACCATGCCTATTACCTGTATAGATCTCATTCCTCTCTTCGTCGTAGAACAGAGCAGTAATATCTTCCAAAGCTTCAGCGACTGTGCTCCGAATTCCGGATGCTTGGGAATGCTTCTTTGAATTGCAACTGCTGCCACAGCAGTTGCCACTACAGCAGTCTTCAGTTTCCTTTGGGGTGCTGTTACTTGCTCTTATTTTTGCAAGGCATTTCCCCGTCAGAATATTGCTGATGTTGATCGACCCTGCTGCAATAGATTTGCAAACAGTGTAAGAGACCATATAAACTACTTTACGCAAACTAATTCTATAATACAAATGGAAACCAATCAATATGGGCTTCAATCCAATGAATTTTCCATACAGAAAGAACCAAATAACGCCATTTCATCAGTCCACCCAGTTCACTCCTAAAACAGATTAGTCACACATACGATGGAGGTTGTATAACAAGCACAACTTGACTGGCCATTTAAATAACTTCCCTCCATCCTCCAAACCATTATCCTTACTTCGTTCATCCCAATCTGCAAGGGTTCAGTGACCTTGGCCAGTTGCCCAGCAAGTGAATAATGTCAAAGGAACCTCTTCACGATTGTAGAGCCCTAAGGATCAATATGATCTATGGAGGATTACCAGCTATATATTGTCTCCTAGTCCCCAAACTCCATCTTAGCACCGTAACTTGTACTTCCCCCCAAAAAAAAAAAAATACTAAAAATACAAGTGTATAATCTTATTAAGCTACATTGAGTTTCATCAATTTTTCACCTTTTGCAGGTGGTACCCCAGCCTACCTAATGCCATTTTAGCATTCCAGCTTGATGAATGTGAGAAACTTTAAAACTTATTCACTTCTTAATTACATATAAAATAGAAATTCAAAGAAATTACCACTTCCTTCGGACAATGGATCATCAGAATCAGCCTTGCAGTAAGAAATAATAAGATCCTGATCACTAGTAATATATATGTTATTAGTGTTGCAGTCGGGGTGCCACAAAAGGTGATCCTCAAATGAAGTTACAAGCTCCCCACGAAAGTTCCAAACAGCCACAGTTCGATTTCTGAACGTTAAGAACAGCTGGTTCTCGTACAGAAATATAAAAGCTGATGGTGTCATAAATTCAGTTCTGCTAACTTCTGTTAGCTCAAAGTTACGAACCTACACAAATCACAGGTCAGATAACAAAAGGTACAAGAACAAATACCAACAAAAAGCTAAATTTCAAGAAGATCCTCACATCAAGAATCTGAAGGTTCTCATTTTCTTGCTTGACAAGAAGCTTTTCATTGAACTGTTCGATAAAATCCACTTTCTTATTCCGGTGAAGGAGATGATTGAATGATTTGAGAACAGTACCATCCTCTATAGAAAGAATCTTAAGAGGCACATGGCCACTAGCCTTGGTTAAAATCAATAGCATGATCCCAGGACTGTTAAAGAAAAAAAAAAAAACCCCTTTTAAGTAATGAGTAAAATGGTGAGACACGTGTAATCATGCACACGCATAGTAACTAGCATAGTATAGTTCCAAATGTGAAGAAACCTTACCTTATCTTTATCTCCTGAACATTTTTATCAGATATCGAGTATAGCATGGTGTAGTTCTTCAGATCAAATACCTTGTATATACTAATACAATATGTATAAAGGCAAATCAGTTTTAAGAAGCCAACAGTTTCTTCAACCTCAGTAAAACAATCGATGCTAACAAAACAGAATATTTACCTATCCTGTGCAGAATATGTGAGCACTTTCCCATTTACATCATCAAACTCTACAAAACCAGGCCATTTCAGCGACTCAGATTCAAAAAGAGCAAAACCAGCATCTGGTTTGCCCCTCCGTATGTATCTGAACCAGAAAAAAAGGAAGCTGGTCTTTAGCAATATACATAAGAAACAGAATACAACAATAAGCATCGAGGTGTTAATTTGTGTTACTTGTAGGATTTGTCTTTTTTCTTGAGAAGGGCGAAAGGGGGTGACTTACTCAATCCTTGTGCTTCTGCATTTCAAAGAACTGAAATTGTCTGATGCATAAACTGAAACTGTTATAAGAGAATCATTGTTTTTATTGTAAAACAAGCTGCGTATAACTTCATCGGGACTGACATTGAGAAAGCATATCCTCTGGTTAGTCTCTGCATCCAATGACAAAAACATTTTACATTTTCGTCACTTAAGTTTTAAGTCCAAAAATCTTAAATAGCATTTTTTCAAAAAGAATATTACGATGGTAATAATTAAAGCTATTAACTATTACCTCTACTAAAAGCTGCACAAACACCAGACTGCGCAAGAGCAAACACAATGTCACGTGCTGCTACAATCTCAATAATCTTGGACCTCTTCCTTAAGAAAGGCAGTACCATAGAACAATGACCCTTTGGATCATGGGTATCATATTCTTCCTATACACAAGTTCATGCAAATTTAATCACTGGAACTAAAACAATCCACACACGCTAACACAAACAAAGCCATAATTTTTTTTTTTTACAAGCATTTCAGACAGAAACAAGTCATGCATCGATATTTGAACTTTCATCCTGGCAAACTAGAGAAGTATCAATAATAATGATGATTGTCCTCACTCCTCCTAACTAGAGTATTGTTAAACGAAGCTAGAACCCAATTGAATAAATATCAAGGCCTTTCAACTACCTCAGAGTATCAATAACCAACCTTTTTAGTGTTACATTTGACAAAATAATGAATCAAGATTTCAAATTCAATAAAATTCTCTTCTTTATAGCTAAAAAGAAAACTAATTAGGGAATGTTAAAAATCACTAACAATTCGCAACCGACGCAACCAAAAGGGTTCGCCGACAGTTTGAACTTGTATGACCCAAATTAGAGAGGATCTCAGATCTTATTAGCGAAATAAATAAAAACCCATCTTCCCAAACCTATTTATATTTTTGCCAAAACAAGCAAAATTCCCTCCTTCCCCTTCAGAATTTTTTTTTTTAAAAAAAAAAGGGAGTCCCACCATGAATGAGAAAAGTAAAGCATGGAGTCCCAGAAGCTCTCCTACAGAAAGAAGGGAAAAAACCGAGTAAATAAAGTAAGAAAGAAGGTAACCTGAAGGCGAATATTGCGAAACCTCTCTTGGGCATCGCTCATGGTGAAAGCACGGTCGCGCTTGGAACTGATTTCGCGCCTCTGAAGCTTCTTAACGCTGTTGACAAACCCATCTACGCCCCCAACTCGGGGCCTCTTCTTCGCCACCACCCGCCTCACGCTGCATGGCCTAGGGCTCGCCGAAATCCTCCTTCCTCCACCTTCCATCTCTCTCTCTCTCTCTCTCTCTCTCTCTCTCTCTCTCTCTAGAAACTTAGACCTAAAATTCAGAAAATTTACATTTCAGTAACCCTACTGAATTGCTCCATTGTCGAGCTTTCTATCCCTACCATAAACCCTAATAACTCTCCCGAAGAAGAAGAAGAAGAGGAAAGACAAGTACAGCAACAGTCTAGGGCTAACTTTTTGACCTTCTTGTTTTTTTCTCTCAATACGGCACCGTAAGAGCCCTGATTTTGGAAGAGGAAAGAAAAGGAAGAACAGCCCTTTCTCTATCTAAAACTCTCTCTCTCTTCTGTGAAGTTTTTTAGAGAGAGAGAGAGTAGCGAAGACTGGGAAGAGAGGTGGCATGGAGAGGGAGGGAGAGAGAGAGAGAGAGAGAGAGAGAGACTTAAGACAGGGTCTGAGATTTCAACGGGGAGTTGGAGTTGTGTAGTGTCTCCCTCTCTCTCTCTCTCTCTCTCTCTCTCACCTTTTTTTTTTCAAAATCCAAATTTCGAAATGACGGCGCTTCTTTTGGGCTTTCCGTATTATTTTATTTAGGCCCATGGACCTATCTTGGGCTTCTTCTTCCTTTCTGGGGGGCTTTTTAGCCAAAATGACCAAATTTTGGATTATAATTTACATTATAGCCTTTTTAAAACACTGTTACGATTACAAAATGGCCGAATTTTAAAACTTATTTAAAAAATGACCTTTTCATATTTAGTGTATCAAAAATATATTGATTAATTTTTTGAAAATTTATTTAAATTTTAAAAATTGATCTACTTTCAAAGAATAGATGAACTAAAAAGTGGATATTTATGAAAATAAATTGTAAAACAGTTATTTATTAAATAAGTGTAAAACTCGGCTATTTTAAAATTGATCTTAGATAAAAGCCATTTCTTATAAATACTTTTTTTTTTTTTTCAAGATATGAATGATCCGACTGACGAGACCTACAAAATAGGCAATTGGGGCTGAAATATTTGAGGCCCATCTTGAAGCCCAACTTCACTTGTTTGTGCGTTTTATTTCCGTTTAAAATAATAATAAAGAAAATGGGTTATGTAGGTAATTATTATTTTTTAAAAAATTTTAATTAAATGTCACTATTATTAGATTCTATCATTTTTAGAAAAGAATTAGTCAATAATTTGCCAAGAATTCATTAAGAATTTATCAAAAATCCATCAATAATCTATCAAGATTATCGCTAATATCAAGAATTTATCTAGAATTCGTCACGTCAAAAATTCATTAAAAATTTATTTTAAAAAATAGTACAGTAATAAATTTAATTAATAAGAAAAAAAATGATATTCACTTAATTTATTCATTTTTTTTCCTCCCCAACTATTAGATTTGTAGACTTTTGTTCTCTGAACTATTTTCAGTTGCACGAGTTCCCACTGTATAATTCATTAATTACATAATTGCTCACTCTGTTAAAGTCCTTTTGTTAAATTGGATAGAAACTATTTTTTTTCCAAAAAAATAAAAATAAAAGAGAAATGCTTTAAATTCCAAAATTCCCTCAACACAAAAAAAAAATAAAGAACAATAAATAAAGGCTGGATAGGCAATAGCTTTCAAAGAAAACCCAAAAATGAAAGGGTTTTCTTCGTCAACAAACAATAGCTTCAAAAACATATACATCCATTGTTGGAGTGGTTTCTCACCAGCCGTCCACGTGTCTCGAACTGCTGATGCTATATTCTCCAACTGTCCACGTGTCCCTGCTGTCTTAAGGTCCTCTGAATTCCAAACAAGATCAGATAGGCGGGGGTGGCTGCCTCTAAAGACTCTCCGATACTTAAGTCAGTGGTTTTTCTTTTATACAGGGTAGCAAGGAAAATATTTTAGTATATATGTCTATCTGTTTCTTGTTCACAGACTTTTTTATATATCTGTTGTTTTAAGTATACATGCCCCTCTCGGGAACGCATAGCTCTTATATATATAGTCCTGAGATAGTGAACCGCGTCGTTCTCAATCTCAGGACTGAGTACCTTTCACCTCGAAATCTTTTTCAGCAGTCACGGGCCGAGGTTTCGGCGATCTCTTCTATGCTGTTGTGGCCTGATTTTCGCCGTCTCCTTCAACTTCAATCTGTCAGGAGTAAGATATGGGTAAATCGCCGTTCTGTCAAGACGACTTGTCCCTGGCACACACCTACCCAGAATCGCATTAAATGCTCTGTCCGGGTCTGGAGCCGTGAGTCGCTTTCCACTGTATTCGGTCGGAAGACCCTTGGGGCTTCTGACCCTCCTAACTGTTGAGGTAAGGGCCGCTGTTCTATGATGGCAGACCCTTGGGGCTTCTGACCCCCAACTGTCGAGGTTGGGGTCAGACTGGGCCAAACCGTCCGGGGTCAGTGATGGGCTCGGCCCTAACCTCGGACGGCCCAATGGCCGATTGTGAGATCACGTGCGATCCGCGTGGCCTTCTACGTGGTATATGGCTCGGGAATGGGTCCCACAACTGCCCCCATTTCCCTACTTGATGGATTCGTGTCTATCAACTGGGGAAACCGTCTCTTCATTCCTTCTATCTGGGGGACGCACATGGTTCCGTCTTCCCGATACAGAGATACGCCATCCCTCATCACGAGATCTGTTTGAATTTTGAAGTTCTGACTACTCGGTTTCCTTTATTCTCTCCTCTTCCAGAAAAACTCTTCGGCTTTTCCCCTATAAAAATCGTAATTGTGTTCATTTGTCATTTTACCAAAATTTTCAATCATCCCAACCTCATAACATCCTAGGGTTTCTGCTTCCTTCTCTTCTAAAGACTCTTGCTCTTCCAGTCGCGTTTCGGAACAATGGCTTCAAATCAAAACCAGGAATTGCAACCCGCTATGGATTCAGAATTAGACTCACTAAGGAGGCAGCTCTGCCTCCTCGGAGGAGTGACGCTTTAACGGGTTGAGGGCCCTGCAGACTGGTACCTTCGCCCTTGCGCCCTTGAGGGTTCCATCGTCTTGGACAGGAAGCATCTAGACTGTCTGCGATTCCCTCTTCCTCCCCTAATCCACTAATTTTTTGCCTTGACAGGAATCCATCCGATGCAGTTAAATGCAAACGGGATTATGATTCTGATGGGGCTCTCTGCCCTGTCAGTTATCTATAACATGCATATCGACCTGGAGGTGATCTTTTATGCTTATAAACTCATTCTTATCCTCAAGAAGGGCTCCTACCCCACCTTCTATCTCTAGCTACTGTCTGGGCACCACATCTTTTGGGGGTTGCCATGGTCAGACAAACAATAGGACTCTCACGCCTGGCTTTATGCCGTTGGAGGGGCGTGGTGCTCCCATTGGGTGAACGGAGAGCATTTCTAAGTCCCCTCAGTCTTCCTGCAGAGTAAGTATTAGACCATAATCTTTGGGTCTGGGTCCTCTCCTGATATTATTGCTCATGTTACTTTGTCCTGTGCAGCCTCAGCAAAAGAAAGCAGGTTTAAGCTGCACCTGTCAGCTGGGTGGCTCAAAAGCCTGGAGAGGATCATAATCTTCAGCTCTCTGGGGAATGCCGGCACATTCAAGCCGTCCTCAATCCCCTGACGATGAACCTGATGCCCAGGATGGTCTCGTACCTTCCCTTCCCTTTGGATACCTGGGTCATCACCAAGCACCTGAGGAGTCGACTCGACGCCTCCGCCCTTAACCGATTTCACCGGGACGAAAGCGACGGGATCACCATGGTGAGTCGGCAGGTTGCGACTTCAAGCCAGCTGGCGGGCACCAACGATCTAGTAGCGCCGTCTAATCACGAGCTCGAGGAAGCCGTGAGGCTTGTGGCCACGGAGTGCGTCAGGCTCCGCCAGGAAGAAAACGCTGCCCCCAAAAGGGTTAGGGGTGAGTTTATTTTTAAATCTTTGAATCTTTGTGGGTCAGGCCGCGACCGCAAACTAATCTCGTTGTTTGTTTTTCATAAGTTCTGAGACAGGCCCGTCGGCCAGCCCCTCTCCCATCAAAGAGGGTGCCACGACATCAAAAGCTCAAACCAAGGCATCTGCTGGCCGGCGCCTCGTGGTGCATTCGGGAGGCAAAACCAGTGGTTCCCTGCTCCGATGCTGGCGGATCTCCACCCGGGGGGCCGTCTGCCCTCCTGATTGTGCGCGGGGAGGAGACGATGCCAAGTCCGACTGGGAGGTCTGCAGCGGCAGGCGGAACTCAGATTGGCGGCACTGAAGGATAGACTGGCGGATGCGGAGAAGTTAAAAGCAAGGTACAAGAAGCAGGTGGACGTTCTTTCTGCGGAAAGTTACGGGTCTGGCTGGGAGAATAGAGAATTTGAAAGTCATGCTGAGGTGGTGACGCCAGACCAATTTGACGATCAGAAAAGTGTCGAGAAGGACCACTACTCCATCAAGCACTACATGCAGCAGCTCGGGGATGAGATCAGAATCATATACCCAGTTGACGTGCTGGAGATGCTTGCTGCGGAGAAGGATGGGCCCTCTACATCTGCCCCTGGTACTGCAGAGCTTGTCCCTGCTTCTGCTCCGCCAGATCGAACTCCGGAAGACCTGGACATTCAGCCTAGCCTTGGGGTCTCAACTGGTGAAGGGTCTGGCGCGGTTGTCATATCTAGTGATGAATCTGATCTGGCCACGCCACCCTTCTCCGAGGCTGGTCCAAGCACTGGGGTTGGCCGCGCCTCCTCAGACGGAGGTAACTAGGACCCCCAATTCTGTATATTTGTAAAGCTAATCATTCATTGTAACCCTTCGAATAAATGATAAAGGACGCCCCATCATTTTTAGACTGTTTTCTTTCGCATCCAACCATTTGTATAAATGACTGTAAGGACTCGATTTCAGATTATTAGTGAGCCCTCCTCAGGTCACGATTACTTGGACTAGCTTCGGACATTGGAGTGCAAGCTTTGGCTCATCCGGTTTTGCAGAAGTATAACTCTCGTTATAACTTGTTTTGGCAGAGTTCGACCCTCGCGTGTGGCTAGATTTCTCCGACCCCAAATGGGACCGTGCTCGGAGCCAGCTCCAGGGATTGGTTGACCATTGATTAGACCCGTCGTTGCAGAAGAGAAGGCCCGGGCTTGGCTCTTATCGGGAACAAACAGGGCATTATCATTCCGACGTCTCCTTAAGAGTCTGCTCTAAACCTGCGCCTTGCAAGTAGGGCTCCTGAGTGCTCACCACCATTACCCGTGCACTTTGTATTTTTAGGACATAATAAATAGGCTTTAATCTTGATTCTTGCTTTCATGTTTGGTTTGTCTCTGCACTACTTCCAATGGGTAGACTCCAAATCTGTTCACATCTTGACCATGCAAAGATAGATCTTTCCTTGGTTAGAGTCTGTTTCCTTTTAACTTTCCGTGTAGCCAAAACACTCCTTAAGAAGGGTCCACTTCCAACAGGTGGATTCTGACTCTGCCTTTCTTTAGCTTTTTGTGTAGCTAAGAATGTTCCTATGGGGGTCCGCTGGCTAGCTTTTTGGTTACCACGCCCCTTTTTCCTTTGTACGTTTTCTTGGGTCATCGACAAGTATCTTTTTGCATGATTCGACTCCCAGAGTACGATCGTTTTCGAGTTTTGTTGGCGAGTTTTTGGTGCGCAGCTATCTCCTCTTCACACGTTTTCTCAGGGCGTCGATGAGCGACGTGAGTCCCGGAGTGCGAGCATTTTCGAGATCTGCTGGCAAGTTTTTACTTTTCACAGCAGTTTACTCTTCGCACGTTTTCTCGGGTCATCGACGAGCGACGTGAGTCCCAGAGTGCGAGCATTTTCGAGGTCTGCTGGCAAGTTTTTACTTTGCACAGCAGTTTACTCTTCGCACGTTTTCTCGGGTCGTCGACGAGCGATGTGAGTCCTAGAGTGCGAGCATTTTTGAGGTCTGCTGGCAAGTTTTTGCTTCGCACAGCAGTTTACTCTTCGCACATTTTCTCGGGTCGTCGACGAACGACATGAGTCCTAGAGTACAAGCTTTTTCGAGGTCTGCTGGCAAGTTTTTGCTTTGCACAGCAGTTTACTCTTCGCACGTTTTCTCGGGTCGTCGACGAGCGACGTGAGTCCCAGAGTGCGAGCTTTTTCGAGGTCTGCTGGCAGGTTTTTGCTTTGCACAGCAGTTTACTCTTCGCACGTTTTCTCGGGTCGTTGACGAGCGACGTGAGTCCCAGAGTGCGAGCTTTTTCGAGGTCTGCTGGCAAGTTTTTGCTTTGCACAGCAGTTTACTCTTCGCACGTTTTCTCGGGTCGTTGACGAGCGACGTGAGTCCCAGAGTGCGAGCTTTTTCGAGGTCTACTAGCAAGTTTTTTCTTTGCACAACAGTTTACTCTTCGCACATTTTCTCGGGTCGTCGACGAGTGACGTGAGTCCCAGAGTGCGAGCTTTTTCTGTACGAGTGGTGCGTATAATTTTTTGCCTGTGCAACTGAGGCGTGGGGTCTGCTACTATGGGCGGACCCTTTTCCGTAGTTAGCTTGAAACATTGGGTCTGCCTCTGTGGGCAGACCCTTTCTATAGCAGCATAAAACGTCTGGTCTACCTGTATGGGCAGACCGCCTTTTTCGCAGCTGTACAAAATATCGGATCTGCCTTTGTGGACATACCCCTTTTCCGTAGCAGTCCAAAATATGAATTCATGCAGCAAAAAGGAACTTGACCTGTTTGGTTTTAAACTTTTCAATAATATAAGCATTCACACGGTCTTACATCATAAATATGTGTCTTACACGTGATACTTCTTCAAGTGCTAAGCATTCCACGTGTTCGGCACATTTTTCCCCATTTTCAGTTCCTTCAGGATATATGCTCCATTATCAAGCGCTTTGATTACTTCATAGGGTCCGACCCAATTGGAGTCTAGTTTCGAGGAATTCCCTGTTCTAGCTTTCAGGACCCAATCTCCGGCGTTAAATCATCGAGCATTAACCTTTCTCGCAAAGTAGGACCTAGCTTGCTGGTAGTATGAAGCCAGGTGGACCAAAGCCATGCTTCTCGTTTCTTCCAGGAGGTCTGTGTTGTGGCTTAACTGGCGTTCGTTTAGGGGGGAATCTTTTACCACTTCGGAGTGGAGGGTTGGGAGGCTGACCTCGGTTGGGATCACAGCCTCTGATCTATAGACCATGGCGAACGACGTTCTCCCAGTAGATCTCCGCTCTGTGGTTCGATGGGCCTACACAACAGCTGGCAGTTCTTCTAACAACTTGCCTTTAGCCTCCTGCAAGTTCTTTTTGATGTTGTCGAATATGGCTTTGTTCGTCGCCTCCGCTTGGCCATTCCCCTGGGGGTAGTTCACAGAAGAGAAACTGAGCCTTATATCATATAGCTCACACAACTTCTTTAGCTTAGCATTCTGGAACTGCGTGCCATAGTCGGCGTGTATCTCTTTTGGGATCCTGAATCGGCAGATTATGTTCTTCCAGATGAAATTAATCGTATCTGCCTTATTAACTGTCGTGTAGGCTTCTACCTCTACCTACTTGGTAAAATAGTCCGTGGCCAACAAGACGTATCTTTTTCCTCCTGGAATTCTGGGGAGCTCCCCGACGATATCCAGACCCCACTTGGCCAACGGCCAGGGAGTTATGTTCAAATGAAGAATCTCCGCGGGCTGGCATTTCATCGGGGCGAACCTCTGGCATTTATCACATTTTTTTACAAATTTGATTGCCTCCGTCATCATATACGGCTAAAAGTATCCGGCCGTTAGAGCCTTGTGGGCGAGGCTGTGCCTGCCGGAGTGATTGCCACATACTCCCTCGTGGATTTCTTCCATTAACTTTTGTGCTTCGACGAGGCCTATGCAACGTAGTATCGGACCTATTGTCGATCTCCTGTATAACTGTTCACCCACCATTGAGTACCTGGCAGCTTTTATTCTGACTGACCTCGCTTCCTGGGGGTCCATGGGCAGGTTCCCCAATGTCAAATATTGCGTGATGGGCCTCATCCACCATTCGTCAGCTGCGCCAGCTGCGAACACGTGGTGCGCAGGGGTCTGTGGGGGGTCTGTCATGCTCCCGCTATCTAAAAGAACCTCTATACTTTCTGTAGTGCCCCCGATTGATGCACTCTTAGCCAGCCCATCAGCCTTCTGGTTCATCTCCCTGGGGATAGATTCGATGCTAAAATCGTCAAACTGAGCTTTTGCCCCCATCACTTTGGAGAAGTACCTGTGCAACCTCGGTTCTTTTACCTCAAAGTCCCCCCTAACCTGACCCACGATCAACTGTGAGTCGGTCTTTACGGCGATGTCCTCTACTCCGAAATGCAGTGCCAACTCGAGGCCTTGCAATAATGCCTCGTACTCCGCCTCGTTGTTAGTCGCTTAGAAACCGAGCCTCAATGCTTTCTCAACCCTGAGGCCCGTTGGGGTCTGCAGAACTATCCCGATTCCCGATCCCGAGGCATTCGTGGATTCGTTTGTGTAGAGTGTCCAGGCTGAAGGGGGTGAAGCTGAGACATCTGATTCAGGTCATGCCGCTCGCCAAAAGATTCGATTTCCACCAGAAAATCTGCCATGACCTGCCCTTTCTTTGCCATCCGAGGCTGATATTCGATATCGTATACCCCTAGCTCGATGGCCCACTAGGTCAATCGTCCCGACAGGTCTGGTTTGGCCAAGATTTGGCGGATAGAAAAATCTGTATACACAGTGACCGAGTACACCTCAAAATACTGCTGGAGCTTCTTTTTAGCATTGACCAGAGCGAGGACCAGCTTTTCTGCCATACTGTATCATGTTTCAGCATCTAGGAGTATGCAGCTTATATAAAATACCGGCTTCTGTTTACCGTCTTGCTCGATGAATAGTACGGCACTGATCGCTACTCCGGACACTGCTAAATAGGCATACAGATG
The DNA here is from genome assembly GCA_002914805.1 of Parasponia andersonii. Lineage (NCBI taxonomy): Eukaryota > Viridiplantae > Streptophyta > Magnoliopsida > Rosales > Cannabaceae > Trema > Trema andersonii. The sequence goes on from JXTB01000046.1 coordinate 629,493, forward strand.
CTCCCCTTCCAACGGGGAAGCCAGGATAGGTGGGTGACTCAGATACAACTTGAGGTCTGCCAGTGCTTTGTCCTGTTATTCCCCCCAGATGGTCGTAGAGTTTTTCTTCAGGCATTGAAAGAAAGGCTTGCATCGGTCGGACATCTTGGATATGAATCGGCTGAGAGCGGCCACCTTCCCGGCCAGGCGTTGGACTTCTCGAACAGATGAGGGCCTCTGTACATTCGCGATCGAGGTCAACTAGGTCGAATTTGCTTCAATACCTCTCCAGCTCACGATATGCCCCAAGAATTGCCCAGAAGATACTCCAAACGCACACTTCTTGGGATTCAGACGCATCTGATGCTGCCTTAGGGTCTGAAAACATTCATCCAGGTGCCCCAGATGGTCTGAATCCTCTCTGCTTTTTACAACCATGTCGTCGATGTAGACCTCCATAGTCTTCCTTAGCAGCCTGGCGAACATCTTATTCATGAACCTTTGGTAGGTTGCTCCCGCGTTCTTCAGGCCAAACAGCATGCGCTTGTAGCAATACAGACCTCGCTCTGTGATAAAAGCCGTGTGGATCTGGTCCTCCGTATACAGGGAGATCTAGTTGTATCCAGAGTAGGCACCTAGAAAGCTCATCCTGTTGAATCCCACTGTCGCATCTACCATTTGGTCGATTCTTGGCAGGGGGAAACTATCTTTCAGGCAGGCCTTGTTCAAGTTGGTGAAATCTATGCAAATACGGTCGTTGCCGTTTTTCTTTTTCACTACTACCGGGTTAGAACCCACCGCAGGTATACGCACTCCCTGATTAGACCGCTCTCCAGTAGCTTTTCTACCTCCTTGTTGATCGCCCTGTTTTTCTCTGGTGCAAATCTTCGGGGTTTCTGCCTGACTGAGGGGAAATGGGGGTCTATATTCAGCCGGTGACAAGAGTGTGCAGGGTCTATCCCTGGCATATCATCGTGGGACCACACAAAGATGTCCTCATTCCGCTTTAAGAATCCCAGCATTTCGTTCCTTTGCTCCTCGGGTAATAAGGCCCCGATTAGGATCACCTTCGTCGGTTCTTCCTCTTTCAAAGGAACCGCTACTAGCTCCTCGATCGTGGATTGCGGACTGTCAGATTCTTCTTTGATTTGCCTTATGTACGCTGGCAGGTGGTTCTTTGATTGCTATCCGTCTCTGGCTGTGGTGCTTGCGCTCACGTCGGCTCCCCTCAAGGCAGCTGAAAAGCATTTCCTTGCAGAGGCCTGGTCTCCCTTGATGTCAATCATGTACGTACCGTCCTTTGATTGACATCTTAAGACCTGGTGGAGGGTGGAAGCGACCCCATGCATGGCGTGGATCTATCCCCTTCCTATGATGACGTTGAAGGAGGACTGGCAATCGATGACGACGAAATCCACGTCCAAGCATCTCTCGGCTGCGCAGACAGTAAGGGTCACGATGCCCAAAGGGCAGACCCTTGTACTATCGAAAGCGAACAGCGGTTGACAGGTCGGCCTGAGTACGCTCCTATCCAGACCCATATTCTCGAATGTGCTGAGAAATAGGATATCGACACTACTTCCACCATCGACCAAGACCCTTCCGACTAATGCGGAGCCGATCTGCAGTTTGATCACCAAGGGATCGTCGTGAGGATGGCGTACCATGGTTAGATCCTGCTAGGTAAAAATGATGAGGGCGACGGATGTGCAGCCTTCCCCCGATATCAAGTGGTTGACGGAGTGTCCCATCCCCCTCAAGCGCTTCGCCCTACCCTCGGCTCTTTTGAGGCATTTTTTTTTCCTCTTGATTGTGAATGGGCTCTGGTCTGCCCACAAAGGTCGGCACTATCCTGAAGGTCTGCTCTCCTGACCCAGAGGTTTGAGCCTGCTTCCCTTTTTCAGTCCTAGTGATGTCTTGCTGCGGCTGGGCTTCGTTGCTTTTCACGTACTGCTTCAACCTGCCAGCGTGGATCGCCAGCATGACCTGAGCATAGAGGTTGCGGCAGTGGACGGTGTCGTGCCTGAAGTCCTTATAGAATTGGCAGTACCGGTTCCTATTCTTCATATGTTCGGGGACGCCAGATTTGGGTGGGTCCTTGAAAATGCCCCTGTCTCTGTTTTGGAGGTAGATCGCATCGATCGGTGTGTTGAGCTCGTGCTTGGGCAGGGGATCACGGGTCGTCTTCCTCCTCTTGCCTCCCTCCAGACCGTTTTGGACAGGGACTTCCTACTTCGGGCCTGGCCCTTGGCCCGGTGAGGGCCTCTTCACCCCTTGTGGGGCCGGGGGTTGTACTGGCGTCATTGTTACTGCGGCAGAGGTCTCGGGTGCCTTTTGGTGGCTTTCCAGAACCCTGAATACCCCTTCCGACTTGGCCTGGACGTCTGCCATATCGTATAGAAGGTTTAGAAAGAGGTGGTCCGACAGCATTGATCCTGGCTGCAGGCTCCGGATGAACAAACCCGCGGCTTGGACCGAGTCTGCGTTATGGACCAGTGACATTACCTCGAGGAAACGTGAGACGTACTCCCGCAGGATTCATCTGTGGCCTGCTCCAAACGGTCCAGGTCTCGCATAATTTTTTGTTGTCTTCGGACACCTGCGTTTGGTTTCAGGAAAAGTCTGCAGAAGTCTTTGAACCTGTTTATGGACTTTTCCGGGAGCTACCTAAACCATAGCAGGGCTGGTCCCATAAGAGTCGTAGAGAAAACTTTGCAAGTCACAGCCTCGTCCCTGGTCTCTAAGGTCATCTTCTGCTGGAAGTGGTATATGTGGTCGAGGGGGTCAATCTTCCCCTCGAACGGCCTGAAAGTCGGGGTCATGAAATCCCTCAGCCTGGGTTCCATCTGGATCCAGTCAGCGAAGGCCGTCTGGTTGATGCCTAGCACAGTTTGTTCTGTCAGATCATCAGGGGTCTGGCTATGATGGTTACCGAGTCTCTTACCTAACTCTGTCATCATCTCTTACTTCCAGTCGGGGGACGTACCCCTAGGGCTTTCATGGTGTCTTCTGCCCGTTGCCCCCCTAGTTTGGAAAGGTCTCGACTGGCTTTGCCGCACCCCCTGCATCCGCGACCCGGATAGGGCGGGAGCTTCTCCATGCGGTTGGCTTCCGAACTCTTGTTGGACTTCTTCGTCGAAATCTTCCCTCCGCTGAGTCCTATCTTCACTTGCTAGCAAACCTTCGAGGCGAGCGTTATCTCGACGTACCTCTGCAACCTCGTCCCTTAAACCCAGGACGGCCTCATGGGCCATCTCTGCCTTCCTGCTTGCTTCCGCCAGGGCGGTAAGCATCTGATCTAGCTTCTGCCCCAGATCTGGTCATTCTTCTTGGGAGCTTCCTTGGAGTCGAGACGTGTGCTCCTGGTTGTCATTCTTGAGGGTGCCATCGGACGTTGTATGGCTTTTTTGTTCGGGGAGAGCGCGGTCGTGAATCTCTTACTCTTTTTCCCACGCTCAACCTTTCTTCCCACAGACAGCGCCAAACTGTTGGAGCGGTTTCTCACCAGCCGTCCACGTGTCTCGAACTGCTGATGCTATATTCTCCAACTGTCCACGTGTCCCTGCTATCCCAAGGTCCTCTGAACTCCAAGCAAGATCGGAGAGGCAGGGGTGGCTACCTGCAAAGACTCTCCGATGCTTAAGTCAGTAGTTTTTCTTTTATACAGGGTAGCAAGGAAAATATTTTAGTATATATATCTATCTGTTTCTTGTTCACAGACTTTTCTACATATATCTGTTGTTTTAAGCATACATGCCCCTCTCGGAATGCATGGCTCTTATATATGTAGTCTTGAGATAGTGAACCGCGTGGTTCTCAATCTCAGGACTGAGTACCTTTCACCTCGAAATCTTTTTCAGCAGTCACGGGCCGAGATTTCAACGATCTCCTCTGTGCTGCCGTGGCCTGATTTTCGCCGCCTCCTTCGGCTTCAATCTGTCAGGAGTAAGATCTGGGTAAATCACCATTCTGTCAGGACGGCTTGTCCCTGGCACACACCTACCCAGAATCGCATTAAATGCTCTGTCCGGGTCTGGAGCCGTGAGTCACTTTCCACTGTATTCGGTCGGAAGATCCTTGGGGCTTCTGACCCTTCCGACTGTTGAGATAAGGGCCGCTGTTCTATGATGGCAGAGGCTTGGGGCTTCTGACCCCCAGCTGTCGAGGTTGGGTTCAGACTGGGCCAAACTATCCGGGGTCAGTGATGGACTCGGTCCTAATCTCGGACGGCCCAATGACCGATTGTGAGATCATGTGCGATCCGCGTGGCCTTCTACGTGGCATATGGCTCGGGAACGGGTCCCACACCTATTATCTCAAAAAAGCACAAAAAATAAAATGGGTTACACGGCCATGGGAGGGTAGCGATGACCCAGAACTCAGAATGAGTTTGTTCTATCCACTTTTGACAGTGTTCTTTTTCCAGTCTATGAATCTCCATTGACAAAAATAAAGGGAAAGCAAAGAGGTTTTCTATTACATTTTTTTTTAATATTTTCCCTTACATAGGATGCGATTGGTAAATTAAGACCTAGTTGTGGACTAAATTGCTTCCATTTAATGAAATTCCATGATAACGGTGAATTAACCCCTAAAAAAAAAAAAGAAAAGGAAAAGGAAAAGAAAAGAGAAGAATGGGAGGAGGTGCAAGGGAAACAAATGGGTGGAGAGAGAATTTTTAATTTATTTTATTTTTCTGACTTCAAATTAATTTTTTATATATATTAATAAAAAATATTTAGAAAATAAGTGCGCATCACTTTTCGGTTAATTTATATAGGGATTTTGACATAAGGAGCAACTTAGTAATAAATGAATAATATAAGGGAATTCATGCAACGAAAAATAGTTTGAAGAGCAAAAGTCTACAAAATCAATAATTTGGGGGGAAAAACACAATTTGTCCCAAAATAAATATGCCAATATATCGAGATAAACGACCATTTAGCAAAGCTAAAAAAGGCTGCAATTTATTACAATGAAGTGAAACAAAAATGCTATTTGTAACAAAATCCCTTTTATTAGAATAAATTAGTTGTATACCACTTTTTTTTCTCATTAATTAAATCTACTACCATACCACTTTTAAAATGAATTTTTGATGAATTCTTAATGAATTCCTGACAATCTCGACGGATTCTTGAACGATTTTTGACATCGACAGTAATATTGAAGGATTCTTGATCAATTTTTGACGGATTCTTGACGATCTTGGTAGATTCTTAACATTGGCGAGGATCTTGATAAGTTCTTGATAAATTCTTGACGAATTCTTAACAATCTTGATAGATCTTGATGGATTCTTGACAAATTCTTAACGTCAGTGGTAATATTGACAGATTCTTGACGAATTCTTGATGAATTTTTGACAAATTCTTGACTAATTCCCTCCAAAAAGTAGTGGAATCTAATAATGATGGTAAATTTAGTTAAACATTTTAAAAAAGTAATAATTATCTACTTAACCAAATAAAAATATAGTTTGTCTCAATATATATTTTAATATATTAGTTTGTATGCTAAGTGTATGAGTACTTAAGGCTCGTATTGAATCTCAAGATATATGGATCATTTTGTTATAGTGTTTAAAAAATGAATATTTACTAAAACAGGCCTTATAATTTGAGTACACTTGTCAATGCTCTCAAAAAAAAAAAGGAACAAAAAAATGAATCTAGTAAAAACAATTAAAAAAATAAAAAATGTTTGGTTTTTTATTTTATTTTGTCAACAAGTACTTGAGTAAATTATTACTTGAATAACTTATTACGTGATCTTATGGTAACTTAATAATCATGTGACTAAAGCTTTGTTTGGAATAAGTTTTACTTCTCAAAATAAAAGTTTAAATAGATCTTCTTAAAAATATTAGTGGGTTCATGCTTCAGGTTTTCTAATTAAAAAAAAAAATTGACAATTCATCCAAATACTCTAAAAAATAACTTCCAAACCTCAAAATATGTTTAAAAAGTTATGCTAAACAAGACCTAAGGATCAACTAGGCATCCAGTGTTCAGTCACATAAAACTAAACCCGAGAGTAACTATCTTATAGGGTTATTATAAATTATCCACGAGGTATTGTGGTGATTACCGTAAAATATTTCCCCCAAAAAAATAAGAAGAAATACAATTCCAATTTATTTATGTGTGCACAATTGATGACTTTATGAAAACGTTTCTTCATGTCCTTTCTTTTTTCTATATATATGAAAGGTTGCATTTTGAACATGTTGAATGTAGAGATGGCAATGGCATTATTGTGATATTAAGTGAACAACAACATGATTGATCTATGGTTAATTAATTAATTTAAAAAACATAAAGGTTAAGATACAGCCTGTATGGAGGTGTCTTTTCTTATATTTGTCCCATTGAGAAAAATAATTCTATCTCTATGAGATAATTCTTTGAAGTGCTTTTTTCTTGATTTTGACTTTAAGTCCTTGTTCCTAAATTCTTCTTCCAGCAAAAATAACAACTTTCACAGCTCCACCATAATAGAATTAGAATTCACATTTAAAGAAATTATACCTAAAACATTCTCATATCTGAATACAAACATAGGATTACACTAGTTTTCTTTTTCTTTTCTTTTCTTTTTTTTTTTTAAAAAAAAAGGAAGAAAATTAATAAAGAATGAACGAATTTGAAGTCTGGATTGTCGAGATTAAAAGTTTACAGATATCAAACAAGCTAACTTGTGACCTAGTACAATAATTCTCCTTTTTCGTTATCTTTGTCAGACGAATTCTAACATGCAATATATAAGGTTACAAACGTTTATAATAAACTTTTCAATAAATAATGTTACCAAAATATTATGCTCTAACTTTGAGCAAAATTTCGGCAGCATTTCTAAATAAGTATTCCTATAAAAATAAAAGATTGTTAACTGTCGAGGCATGTGTTCCACACAGAGTCCTTAAAACTGATTCGTTCCCTCCACCAGAATGCTTGAGAACTTTGCAAGCTTTAGTCTCCCAGGATATAACGATGAAGAGTAGCAGGTGAAACACCAACACCTCCACTCTACAAACTGGATAGCTTTGAACTCAAACACACTAGAATTCTAGCTACAAAATTTCTAGACACTCGAAGAACTCTAGCTTAAAAAACTAAAGAACTCAAGAACACTTGAGAGAGAAGGGCAGAGAGAAGAAGACTTCTATTTTTTTTTTTTTGGTATGTCGAATGAAGAGGGGAAGCTCACCTTTTATAGTCTCCAACGGGGGACTTGGTAGCAAAATCAGAAAGATTTTCATTAATCTCAAAACATTTTCCAGCCATTAGCATGGCTGTTAATAACGTTTTTAGCCATTAAACTGGTTGTTACACCTGCCAATCTTTAATCAAAATGTTAAAATATTTACTAGTTTTATTGCATGGCAGTTTCAACATCCAAAACATTCATTCTAGTTCAAAAAGGAAAGGAAAAATATATTGAGCTTACTAAGGTCCAAGTTTCGGCCCAGCATTCGTGTCTGTAGGTGCGGGCACACACGAACCTATATAAATTCAGGCCCAACCCCGAAGATTTGCATCCATGCGCGCACCTAAAAGAGCATCCGTGGTAGTTATTCTTACCACCATCACAAAACAAGGTTCTATGTAAATCACTTGCACCATGCATTTCCCACTAATATGGGACTCTAATATTTTCCTTTCATTTTCCATTTCAATGGTGCACTTTTGAGCAATAATTTCTCATTCATTCGTGCACCATTTTGAGCATGTGAATATACGAAATCGATATCCTCGCGGAGGAGAACAAAAATTCACCAAGACCTTTCATCAACAAGATGTGGGTCCTACTCAATTTTTAGCTTCAAAATAGTTCATGAAAATGAGTTTTATAACAAATTTAGTCTTTATTTGAGCTTCTAAGGCTAAATTATTTCCCTAATCCATTTTTCCGACAATCTTAAGCTATACAAAAGAAGACAAACCTTATCATTTTCTTAAAATTGTTTTTAACTAAAATGAAAGCGATATTTAGTTTTGGATTTTAATTAAATATAAGATTTAAAGATATTAAACACAAGCAGCCAAAATGTAACTTCATAACATTTGGTAATGCAATAATGCAAAGAATTCTACCCTATAAGAATTAAAAGGCATGCTTGAACACTGTTTAATGGACAATCTCGGAGCACCAAACCCTTTGAGCCAGAACTCAACAAAATCCCATTTCTCTTATCCTCAAGGGACTTTGTCTTGTCGCGCTGGTGTATTTAGCTAATAATGGGAACAACATCACTTGATGCTCCGATTGACTTGTAATCGCATTTTATCTAAAACCGAGGTAAAAGCAATTTTGGTTACTTCCAATCCAAGACCCAGCTGAGCTATAATCTCAGCATCAATAATTGTAAATGAAAAAATAGGAAAAAAAAAAAAAAAAGAGGGAGGAGGTCCCAAGTGGACTTGATTAGTGATAATTTGGATTCAAATGAACTGTTGAGAAATATTTTGAAAAATTACAATTTTATTCAATTTTTATTATACAATTTGTAACTATAAAATTATGATTTTTTATAACTAGTTAATAGTCATAAATTGTGTAAGAACACGCAATAATGTGAACTACTACAAAAAAATCATTTTTCAAAGCAGTCAGGTTAGTCCAAATTACAACTAGTTATGTCAATTTCCCTTTTTTTTTTTCCTTTATGTCTTTCGGAGTTGACAAAGTGGTGTGGCGAAATGGGCCATTAAACCAAAAAAGCCCATCAAATCCAATGGTCTGATAGTGGGCCTACTGGTACCTGTGCTATAATCGGCTACTAGCTGAGGGTCCAATCCAGAGGTCCAAATTCTTACCAACCGTATGAAGTAAAGTAACCCACGCGGCGGTCCTATGTTTTAAGGACGAGCTGTCCCTTTCGGGTGTGGCTGGCCTCTTAAGGAGTAAGGACAAGGGCTGAGCTTGGTGGACAACCCACTCACTCTCACTCACCCTGGCTGTGTTTAAATACTAGAGCTCCTAGCCAATCCTTGGTTTGATAGGACTGCGCGTGACATGTCCATTTTCAAAATGTCTAGTCAGGTAATCAGCTAAGATTGTCAAGTAATTGCAATTAATATATAACGTTTGTCATACAATATTAATACGTATGTTTTGTGTGTTTTACTGAACACTTCGATGGATGTAATCACTACATTTATAGTGGATGAATTTACGATGGCCTAGTTTGTCTATTTTGCTAAAACTTGACTACTTAAAGTGATTCAGAAGTTACAATTTGGAATTACTTCTACATTATGTTTGGTAAGGGAAAGGGGAGTACAAGGGAATGGAGATTGGAGAAGATAGTAGTTCTCCTTCATAACGTTCGCCGATCAGTTCAGAATGAGAGATTATAATTATACGTTTTTTTTTTTTTGGTATTATTAAAATGAGTAGAAACACAAGTGAGATGGCCTAGTGGTAGAAATTGGTTAGCAAAACGTCATGGTCACGTGTTTTCTACGGGTTATATATAAAATTGCAAAATAACTATAAAACCCATAAACAAAATATATATTTGTTATATTTTTTGGAGGATAAATGTGTCATTTACCTTTCATTTTTTTTCATTATCATTCTCATCTTGTTAGGAGATTAGAAAAATTCATTTTGGTGAGGCCAAAGGGATTTTCACAAAATGACTGTAAAACTAATAGGAAAAAAAACTATATTTCTTATATTTTTTTTGGAGCATAAATGTGTCATTTACCTTTTATTTTTTTCTTGTTTATTTCTCATCATTCTAAGGAGATCGGAAAGATTCATTTTGATGGGCTCAAAGGAGCTCTCACCCCTCCACTTCCTCTCCCTCCCACCATGAAATGTATTTTAGTTCTCATTCCACTCCTCTCCAATTATGTTTTGAGAGAATTTTAACTAGTGGTAAATATTCTATTGTGAAATGTGAACTCACAATATTTACTTGCCTTAAACAGTTAATGTTTGTCAAAAGATTTCAAAAATAACTCACACATTATATAACTGCATTTCATGGTTGGTTTTTAGAAAAGCAATAACATCAAACTAGCCTTAAGACTGCTCATTGCATTATTTTCACGTTAGAAGACTCCTAATCATTAAATCAAAAAAGAAAAAAAAAAGATTCCTAATCATAATTAGCATAGAATTCACATAAATCTTACAATATGAATTGCATCAATAAATTGTGAAGACTCATTAATCGTAGTAATTAGTAACATTCACCTACATTGATCATACGGTAATGTATATTTTACATCAAGGTGATTTAAGTATTACACGTGATATGACGAAGTGAGTTGGTTTAAATGATAAGAATATCCATTATTTAAGATTTTGGTTCTAAGTTCGATTCACACTAGAAATAAACGTAAATTAAGTAATAATAAATATTTTTTTTTATTTATAATAAGTGAAAATTATTAATTAAGCTCTACTTAAAAAAAAAAAATGTTACACGTGATATTGCTTATCTAGTGTTATGCGGTTTAAAATCCTAAGGTCGCATAAGTTTTATATGCGACCTCCCTCAAGAAGGATATATGCGACCTCTTCCGTGATGCTTATATGC
>JXTB01000046.1:645072-691604 GCA_002914805.1 Parasponia andersonii
TAGCTTTCGAGTATTGTACCCTTGAATATTCGTCAATATAGTGAGAAAACAGTGGACGTAGGCTCATCTTTTTCGGGGCCGAACCACTATAGATCTGTGTCTCCTTATTTGCTTTGATTATTTACCTCAATTTACACAAGCCACGTCTCTTAATTATTCATAAATTTATTGTTGATAAAACCTCCATCAACATCTAGTCTAGAGAGATATACAGAGAAAAATGTAATTGACGTGATACACTGGTGTCACATGATGAAACTGAGTTAAATGTGACTCAAAACTTAGATCGACCACCGTGAGGTCAATTGTTTTTGTGCTCTGAATTCTGATCCTAATGGTTTGTGCTCACGGGCCACGACACTATCCATGTGACATCCTGACACATTTCAAAAGGTAAAACTAGCTCCCACGCTATGAGATAGAGAGCCATAGATTTCAAACATTAAGTGGTCCAGCTGATAGAGACACCTATTTGATTGATGATGATCGAACTAGTTAGTAGTTATATATACTCACAAGTCACTACTTGGGGGACTTAGGAAACTCACCCGAAGTGGTCCTAATTCATGTGTATATGAACACTCGAGGGGAGAAAAAAATGGTGGTCCAACATTGAACGTGGAAGAGATCACTAGAACAATATTAATCTCATTATTCAGCATACTTAATAAAAGTTGTTAAGAAACTGTAGTAACTTTCTATTAGCTTGAATTGAACATATATATATGTATATATAATATTCATCGCTAGTTCCAAAGCTCGAGGTATAACATATTTGTGTTGTGGATTTAAATTGATAACATTCTATAAACCTTTCTAAAGTCGAATTTATACACTATTGAACAGTGTTTGATATACATAAGAATAAGTAGTATTATAGTTAACTTGGCTTGATGGCTGTCTTAAGGGCTCAAGGCGTGTGAAAACGACCCCAAATTCAAAGGATACCGTCGTTGTCAAAGTTAGAGAGAGAGGACCCTTAAGTTTACTAGAAGCCTGTGTCAAAGTACCTTGACCCGTACTGTCCGCATTCAGTTTATCCCATGTGAAGGGAACTTCAACTTTGCTGTCTCCATTTTTTATTATTTATATATTTATTTTTTTGCATTAATGTGTCATACTTACAAGTTACTAAGTAATCTATGCATAGTTATTAATTAGAAAGTTTTTGTAATCTGTGTCCTGATAATTTATATAGACGTCAAAGTCAATTTTCACTTCCACTTTTTTATAGGATAACTGATTGTAAAATACAGAATCCAGTTGTCAAAGCCAAAGATCCGGTGTTAGATCTTCAACTTTTTATACATACTATGAAATCATATTGAATCAAGTCCTTATGAAGCTCCTACTCTTTTCCTAGCTATAATAATATATATTATTATATATTATGTTCGTTAATCACAAGAAAAGAAAAGAAACTATATATTATTAGTACTATAAAAATAGCTTTACGAATTTAATTCTTTAGAGATGCCAAGGACTTTTCTTTAATACTTTCCATTTAGTGCACTGTAGTACTGAAAATGATACATATAAATAGAATCTAGATAGACGTAGTAAACGTTACGATGGAAATTAAGATTGGAGCCTCAGTGTTTCCACCGGCCCGCGGTGCTCCCACGTGGCCTGCCACTTCTTACTTAACACCCCTCGTGATCATGTTCCATGTGCTCTATAACTTTGCAGTTCGATATAAAATCTTGCTTCCAAAAAGTCTAAATATTTGTCCAACCATATATATTCTCATCCAGATTTTGAAACGATTAAGTCATCATATATGTGAATATGAATATATATATATATATGCATTAATGCATACACTAATTCATCATATTGATTTATATCAAGAATGGTATTATACATAACATATGAGTTGGGACGAGCATTGTGGTGAGGAAAAGGGTCCCAGAAAAAGAAAGAAGATTAAGAAAATTCTATGTGAGAGGTACCCCAGTACACTTGCCCCAGTACACTTGCTCTTAATTTGACTCTTTATAACAATTCAAATAGACATAATTGGGCTTTCTTTATCCCAAGAGAGGGACATCTAAATTATTCTTTCTTCCTTTTTGCTTGATAGAGACCGAGACAACGCTTGTTTTTCTCGTTATAATACAAATACCCCTGACCTATTTGATCAGTACTGTTAACAAAAATATAACATTCATTCCTACCAACTACAAGGCTAATTAATTAAATCCTATATATTATCTTTGGCTTTTGATCCCTACAAATTGGTGAAATTTATCTTTTTCTTTCTTTTAAACTTAGTTTTTTTTCTTTCTTTCTTTCTTTTTCAAAAAAAAAAAAAAAAAGGTCCATTCACAAGTCACCAGCTTTTGAACCCTGGCAAGAGACCAGTGATGCAATTGAGATGTCCTCACTCCTTAATGGGACAATAGTCGTAGAACTTATCTGTTTCTTAGTCCATATAAATATATATATATATATATATATATTTTCACTAGAATATCTTTCTCTTAGCTTAAGCGTCACATCCAAATAATGAACAAAAACAAAATTGTATGCATCAAAAACAGTATAGTGGACTTATTAGTTTATAATCAATTATACGGCACATTAACCAATTATATATGTAGTAGGCTTTATAAATTAGTCAAAAAACACCATTGATCGTGATAAATAACATAAAAAGTGACGAGACGTTAGGATTATTATTAAGAATATATTATACACACATAAACATAATAAGTGGTGTACTCTTATATATGTGAGATTGACTTTAATTACCGCCTTATGATGGATGATATATAAAAGCTATTCTCTCTGTCACACCAACCGCTATTTAATTGCATACGTACATAACCATATCACTTTCACTATCAGCATCGATCCTCTGCCAATGGACGCGTCTGTTTGCGGTCTAACATGTAATATTCCATTTCGTTCAATATCAGTATATGTCTCAGCCTATATACATTAAATAGCACACACGATCCATATATAAAAGCAAAAAGAGTGTTAGCTATAATTTTTTTCTCACCCTTTTATACTGATTTCTACATGTGAATTCTAATAATAATTTATCCCACATTATTTAGAACACAATACCAAAAAAGAAAAAACATTATTTCGGAACATGAGATATATATTTAATGAATATATATGTCACATGTCAAACAAACTTTGAGATAAGAGAGAGAAAAACAAAAGGGGTCAAAAAATAGTGCTATTTAACCTGTGCACAAATACAATATATATGGTTTTTATTTAAAAAAAAATACAAATCATATACACATATAAATATATATATCAGCACATATGTCATGCGACCGTTTCTTACTTTTTATAGGTCAATATCTACTTGTCCACAACCTTATACATCCATTCACACACTAACATAGAGAATCTTCGCCATGGGTCCTAGCTCATATCACTCCCTCTACAACTCTTATATTTCTTTCTCCATATGTCAATATTATATGTATACATACATTTATATTTATATACAGATTTCTTTGAGCTGAAAAGTGGCCTTTTTTGGCCCCTCTCTCTCTCTCTCTCTCTATATATATATATATAATAGAGAGTTGGGCTATAGCTTTAAGAGAGAAATCGGTTGAGGAAATTTAGAAGAGGATTGAGAGCTAGAGATATATATTATATAGATATATTATATATGGAGGTTATTTTCTTGAGAGTCTTGTACTCTTTGGGTGTTATAGGGTTGGTGGGGTTCTTGGTTCATATTTACAAGAGTGTGTGGCTTAAATCCGAAAAGGTCCGGAGAAAGCTCCGAGTGCAAGGTATTAAAGGTCCAACGCCGTCGTTTTTGTATGGGAATCTACCGGAGATGCAGAAAATCCAGCTTCAGTCCTTGAAGGTTCCAAATCATGACTACTCTGAATTCGTCGCACACGATTACACCTCCACCCTCTTCCCATACTTGGAACAATGGAGAAAAGAATATGGTACGCCCGGGTGTATATTATGAATGAATCCATCTCTCTCTCTCTCTCTCTCTCTCTCTCTCTCTATATATATATATATGTGTGTGTGTGTCTTGGTTAATTTCTTCTTGTTCTAAATAGCTTATATCATATGCGTGACATAATTATAAATACTATATATTAAGATATTTATGGCTCATAATCAGCTTTCAGACGTAACTGAAAAGCTAGATACTTATTTATTTTTTTTTTTTGCAAGTTAACATGTTACGTATTCCTCAAGAAAAGACAAAGGCATGACAGTCCCTTTTTACAAGCTTTTGTTCGATTCTAATGTCTAATATCTCTATATTTGGTTCTTGTTTGTTTTTCCTTTTCCAGTTCTTGTGATTATCTTTCTAGTGGAAACTGAAGTGGAAAGACTTAAGGTTTTTCTTTTTGTTTTTTCACAGTAAAATAAAGAAATAAAAAATAGTGAAAAAATAGGAGAACAGTGGCAGTAGTGCTTAAATTCCCAAGTAAAGTGTGATAAAAAAAAAATAGTAATATATACTAAACAGAGATTGTTTGAGAAACTTACAGAACTGGATGAAGCTGGAAAGTAAGCAGCTCAAATTAAAAGCTTAATTTGCCAAAATCATGAATTGGATAAGCACTAATCTTGGTTCTTATTTTCTTTTATATTGTTTTCTTTTACTATGTGTGGAGAAATTTGGGCCAATTACATTTGAATACTTTGTCCAGTTTTCATTGATTTCTGTAGGTAATTGCAATTTGAGTGATCGAACAAGTTATTGAATTGCTCATATGAATATTTTATATTATTATTAAGTATGGTTGGTGACATCGACTGCTTTAATTGATGTTTGAAACTATGTATTATAAATCTTTTATTTTATTCAAAAGATGTATATAATTGGGGGCCTAGGACCGGCATCTACAATATAAAATCCAAGTGAAATAAATGTAAAGTTTTCGTTTGTAACTCACTAGTTTGTTACCATATACATATATTCATATTTTATTGAGTGTGGTCCTCGCTCTTTATTTTTTATACTTTGGATTGTAAAGTGATCGATGCTCTCATTGGGTTGAAGAGAGTCGTCTCAAAGTCCAAAATTGCGTAGCTCACTCCTGGCCCATATCATAATTTGAAAAGTGGGCCCAGTTCATGTAAAATATTATATACATCTCTTTTGCTTGCTGCAAATGAACTATGATTCCTTCATTTGATTAGGAAACATGATGTCCCACTACGATTAGATTGAAAGGGGAAAAAATGGCAAAATTTATGGCAATATCTAAATCGAGTATTCATTATTTATATTTTTATTCACTGTTTGTATGCATGTATGTATATAAATTAGAAAATGATAATGTAACAACAAACATAAAATCATTGTAAAAAGTAGTACCATCCTCAGAATATTTTTGCACCCTATGTTTGTTGGTCAAGGAATAGTGAGTTCTGCTATAAGCAACAATAAATTAATAATAATAATAATCGAATAATAATTTTCTAATTTGTTTATGAGAACATTTTTTTTTTGTTGCCGGGGGTGGGGGTTTAGATTCTTGTGTACTTATTGTGATTATGATTTATCTAAATTATTACACACAGGCTTATTATATACATATTCAACTGGGATGAGGCAACATCTGTATATCAACCAGCCAGAGCTAGTAAAGGAAATGAATCAAAGTATTACATTGGATTTGGGTAAGCCTTCTTACGTGACCAAGAGGCTAGCACCCATGCTTGGCAATGGCATTTTGAGATCTAATGGCCATTTATGGGCACAACAAAGAAAGATTGTAGCACCTGAGTTCTTCATGGACAAAGTCAAGGTAATTCAATTAATCTAATCAAATTCTTTATTCATGTCAAATGCGTTACATTATTTGCATGTAGCAATCAATTACAAACTCCTGACTGTCTCGTTTTAGTCGTCTAGTTCATAATAAACTTGCAAAATATATGTTCTTTGATGTTTTTTTTTTTTTTTTTTTTTTTTTTTTTTGTGGTTCGTATATATGGTACTCTGCTTAGAAATGACTAATTACGAGATACTTTTTCACAGTAAATGCTCCACTAATGAATTTTAAAATTTGAGAATTAAAACTAATTTTTGGTACTCATGGTACTTTTTCCCAGATTTAATCATGTGCATTTTCAGTAAAAATGATTGGATTTTGACTTAGCTGTGAAATGTAGGACACTGATGTATCTGTTGTATTAGACAATCTATCAGGATGAGATATTATATGAGTCTTTATGTGGAGTTCACAATAGTAGATAACTTTAATTGGACAATCATCCATAGCAATCATCTTCATAGAATTCTCATGTGTTTTTAAGCGAATATTCCGAAGCTAATACTCTCCTATACTCCCACTGGTATAAATAACTCAATATTCCTACATATTTCAACAATATATACAGTCGGGTTCCGTATCTTTCGTCCTGATTAGAATTATTGAGTACAGCGAAAATGACAATAATAATATTAATAATAACGAAGAGAATTCAGGATTGGTTTTTTTTTTTTTTTTTCCATGAAACTTCGAGCAAACGCCTAGAAGAATAATTAATGTTGGGACCAAATTAATTGAAGTAGTAGGGCTATTCTTTCACAACATAATTTAAAGGGTTGATCCCATTTTGGGACCATCTACATAAATATACATAATTAATGTACAAAATTATGATGTGGACAGGGAATGGTGGGTCTAATGCTGGAGTCAGCTCAGCCAATGCTTAAAAAATGGGAAGAGTGCATTGAAGCCCAAGGTGGGATGACGGCAGAGATTAAAGTAGACGAGGACTTGAGGGGTGTCTCTGCTGATGTTATCTCTAGGGTCTGTTTTGGGAGCTCTTATGCCAAAGGCCGAGAGGTTTTTTCTAAGCTTAGAAGCCTTCAGAAAGCCATATCTCACCAAGGCTTTCTTTTCGGAGCTACTAATCTTGGGTATGTAAACCACATTTTGCTACTTGCATGGACCTATATTTCTCTTTCTAATGTCATTATTTGTCTTAATTAGGGATTATAAATAATATTTGTTTCTAATATTTTGCAATATCCATAGAATCTGATGAAAACGTGACGGTTCAAAAATATGTCTTCTTAAATATAACCTACATTAATCTAATGAAAACGCGACGGTTAAAAAATATGTATTCTTTAATGTACATTTTTAGTTTTCTATGGTATAAAAAATTGAAAAATATATTATCCAGGACAAAAAGCACCGTAAAATTTATTCTAGTTTAATTAAAATCTAATATTAGAAAAACCTATTATTAGAAAAGTGCTAAAAGCAGCACCACAAGTGCATGCCTATAGTATTGCTCTTAATTTTAAGAATTCTAACATAAAATGGTGAGCTTTTGGGAAATGCTATAGTAAAATGATAAAAAGAGGATGCTTAGACTGTTACAACTGATGTAGATTAGGTGCTAGTACGTACTCTAGTTATAAACAACCGTGTGGGATCCCAACCAAAGCAATGTCTTGTTAGAGTATTATTGGTGGACCATGTAATAGGTTAATTCTATCTTTCAGTTGTCACAAATCATGATATGACCAACTGGTTCGGCCGTTAGGGAAACACTACAGCTAGGTTAAGTAGGACTACTTTTCACGCATGACAAGTAACATTAATATTACGGTGTGACAGGATTATTTTTGGAACAAAAAAGCAAAACAAGATCAGCTGCTTGGAGAGGGAGATAGAGTCGTTGTTATGGACGGCCATAGAAGAGCGAGAGCAAGAAGCAGAAGAAGTTAACTCAGATAAAAAGGACTTATTGCAGCTAATATTGGAGGCTGCAGGTGGTGACAATAGTCTAGACAAGGACTCATGTAAACGCTTCATAGTTGATAATTGCAAGAGCATATACTTCGCTGGCCATGAGTCTACCGCCGTCGCCGCCTCATGGTGTTTGATGATGCTTGCTCTGCATCCCGAGTGGCAAGCTCGCATTAGAACCGAGTTTGCTCAAGTTTGCCCCCATGGCCTACCCGATGCCAATGCACTCCCCCACCTAAAAACGGTATACACACATTACATTTTATTTTATTTATTTATTTTTGAAATGCAAAGATTGTCTTCTGGCAACGTGCATAGCACATGATATTTAACACTACGTTTGGCAGGAGGGATTTATGGGAGGATAGAAAGGTGCAATCCTTTATTTAGTAGGAAAGATATAGGGAGGTAGAGGAGAGATGGAAAGATTAGGTCTCCGTTTGGCCCACCAAGAGAAATTGTGTGGATTGAAATGAAGAGTAAAAAAAAGAAAAAAAATATATATATAATGCCAAATTTATCCTTTAAAAAATTATTAAAAAAAATAAAATAGATAATATAATAATTTTATAAATAAAAAGTCTCAGTCAATGTTTTTACACCTTGTCCTTCGTACCAAATAATTCACATTGCCACATTTCTCTCTTTCTCTCTCTCTCACTAAACATACTGTAAATGTGAGACTAATTGGTCTAAAAAATGTTACTCATATTATTCCTATGTCATTCTTCTAAGTATATATAGTGTTTTCTCTTTCTTTCTTTCTTTCTTTTTTTTTCACATTTTTTGGACTCGTGAGATTAGTGATTATATTCCATATACTACAAATTAGACACTCTCTAAGTCATATATTGGCACTCTAATAATTAATGTCTTTTAAGAAATTTTGAGCAAAGTACAAAGTATAAACAAAAATACATTACTAAAATATAGTACTAAAATATATATTTTTCTGAACCGTAAGATCATATTGTGTATATATAAAAAGTTCTGATTGATGTAATTCATGCATGATTAGATATGAAGGCCCTACCATGGTCAACTACCTACTCAGATTTTATCATAATCATAGCTTATAACTCATGATCTAATATATTAACTTTTAAGTACAGGTGACAATGGTGATTCAAGAAGTCCTACGTCTATATCCACCAGCAGCCTTTGTGTCAAGGGAGGCACTAGAAGAAACTCAAGTGGGGAACATCACGGTCCCCAAGGGGGTATGCCTATGGACGCTGATCCCCACTCTGCACCGAGACCCCGACGTCTGGGGGCCCAACGCCAATGAGTTCAAGCCCGAGAGGTTCGCTGATGGCGTGGGTCAGGCTTGCAGGCTGTCACCGCAGGCCTACATTCCCTTTGGATTGGGTCCACGCTTATGTTTGGGCAAGAACTTCGCAATGGTGGAGTTGAAGGTCATTGTGTCCCTTATTATATCCAAGTTTTCTTTCTCTTTGTCTCCCAAATACCGCCATTCTCCGGCTTATAGAATGATCGTTGAGCCTGGAAATGGAGTACATATCCTCATCAAAAGAACATCCGATGATCACTGATCAGTTTATTACTACCATGTTAGCTAGCTAGCTATATATATTTCTTGGACAAAACATATATAAATGTGATATTGTTCCAACTATATATATATATATAGTTTGTTTGTGATATGGTTCTTTCTTCGCGTGGGGGGTACTGTTGGTGATTGTTGCTTCCTAAAATAAGATTATCAATCATTTTTGAACAGGACTAGTCATGGTATTTTTATTTGCAGTACTAACTGCATTTTAGTTAAAACAACAAATTAATTACATGTCAATAATATGGCAACTACATATTTTTTTCCCCCCTTTTAAAAGACATGTCGTTTTCTGATTAAATAATAAAGGATTGATAATTTCACGAATGCCCTTGAACTATAAAATTGATACCACTTTAGCCCGAATTAATTTCATTTAAAGATAAAACTTCATTAAATACGTCTCATAATACTGCAAATAAAATATGCATCTCTCAATGTTTTATCAAGAAAATACGCATTTTGGAGCAGAAATCTCGTCTTTTCAAATCCACGGAAAAACATATTTAAAGAAAAGAAGAAATAAATAAAAACAAAATAAAAGAACCACACTCATCAAATTAAAGATATTGGGATTCATATCTTTAATAAAGTTTCTCTTTTCAACTTAGATAGTAGGATACATTGGATTTTGTAATAGTTACATTGTGGGCTCTTCCATCAAAGTTCGTCAAATATTTGATGACTCACTTGACCTTTTTTAGAGGAATTAGAGGTTACAATTAATCCCCGAGAAGGAGGGTGGGGATTGAACTGTGGGTTATACACGTATAATTCTATGTTTTATGTAGTAATTATATATTAAGTGGGTCATTAAGTAATCTAATTATAAGCTTGGAAAATTAATAATTAAGAATAAGTTGTATAATGTGTGATTACTTAATTCTGATCCAATAAGGATTAATGGGTCATTGAGACTTTATTGGCTATCAGTATATATAGGTATAACTATTAGGATTTTAGTCCTTAAGCTAAATAGAACGTATGCTTTTCTTCTCTGCCTCTATTAACAGAGAGATCTCATTGAGTATACATAGAATATTTTGATTATAGAAGACCTTCTACTCTCAAGCTCTAAATAATTCATCACTTCCACTTACGTGATCACATCCTTTGCTGTTGAATACAATGGATTCAGGTTAGTTACTAGTTTTCTCTCAACAAATCTTTTTCTGATAATTTGACATGATAGATTCTAAGATTATCTTTAGTTTAACAACCCATTATGCATGTCTAATAAGTGGTATCAGAGCAGAAAATCATATTAAATTACTTAGGATAATCATGTATATTTCTAATTTTTGATATCTTTATCTATTTAGCTTTCCAAGACTTAGATGTAACACGTATGATTGATCAAATTTTCATGATTTTATTAAGATATTGAGTGTTTGAGGGTTGAATTCTAAGTTTTTAGTCATAAAGTTTGCATATTAGGGTAAAAATCACATTAGGTTTAAGATATCCGTTTTTAAAAATGGGTAATTAAATTAAAGGTTGAGGCTTAGCACTATGCACCGAGCCCCATCAACACTGTGCTACGGGGCCCTACAGAACGCGCCACATTAGTGGCACTACAATACCACCATGCAATAAAGATGGCACCGTAGTACCATCACTTGGGGACAGAAAAATTTTTAACGTGGCCAGCACCATGCTACTTCTGGGCACTGCAGCGCTGACCCGTCTAGATTACAAGTTAATTTTTTGACCTAGTCAAGGCTCTTGATCTCAGTTTTGTATAGAATTAAGACATTTTTGATGCAATTCATCAAGTTTCAATCTAAACTCGACTGATCAATTTTATTTTCTCAACCCAACTTCAGTACGACCTACAATTTGTCCGTTGAAGTTCTATTTGGCTTTAAGAGTTGATAAAAGTACTTAAAATTCAATTAGTTATCCATTATTTTTTGTGTATTGAAATTTTTTAGTTTGATAATTTGAGTATTTTAGTTATTATTTTTTGTGCACTATTTGTTCCAATATTTTAAAATATTTGAGTTGAAACAACATGTCACCAAAGTAACCTCTATTGTGTAGATTTATTTATTTTGAAATATTTGAATATTATGTGTTTACTATTCATGGAATACTTACTGGCCCAAAAGAAGGTAATTATTTGGCCAAACAATAGACAAACCTGCAGTAATAAATATGTGATAGTTATTAGTTTTCTATATGGAGTGTAAATCGTCCCAAATAAAGAATTAATATCTGACATGATTTACTGTTAATATTTAATTACTGTACTGAAGAATACCACTTAAAGTTAATAAGTTGGCCTAAAGAAAGGCTTATTGAGGTTGGTTTGGGTATCTTGTGATAGGAGCCCACCTTATATATTTATTTAATTTATGCCATGCTAGTATATGGTATTACCTTATATCCTTAGTCTATGACATATTTTTGATGTGAGTTATTATTATTTTTTTGTTCTTTATTTAGTTTTTGCTTCAAACGTATCTGCCACTTTAAGTTCGATCCATGTGCTTAATAGCACAAACTTCAAGAAGTAGAAAAGAACGCGATGTGATTGTGCTTAATTGTATGGATCTGGACCTTACACTCAGAAAAGAATAACCTACTACTCCTACAGATGAAAGTTCTACTACGACTGTTAAGAACTTTGAGCAATAGGAATATTCTAATCACATAAGTTTTATGATCTTGAAACATTCCATACCTAAGACTATTAGGGGCGTTATACCAGAGGTTGATAATGCTAAGACATTCTTGGATGCAATTGCAGAATATTTCCAAAAGAATGAAAAAGCAAAAATAGGAATTATACTGAGCAATCTGATTGCTATGCATTATAAAGGTAAAGAGAACATCAGGGAATACATCATGAAGATACCCAATTTAGCTTCAAATCATAAGGCATTTAAATTAGAGCTATTGGATAATTTACTCAGTCATTTGACTCTTATCTCTCTCTCACCATAATTCAGTCAATTCAAAGTGAGTTATAATACCCAAAAAGAAAAATAGATTCTTAATGAGCTCATATCTCACTGTGTGCAAGAAGAGGATAGATTAAAGTGAGAGAAGACAGAAAGTGCTCACTTAATAATATCCTCTCAAGATAAGAAAAAGAAAAAGACTAAGGATGAAAAAGCTGCAGTTGGGACTTCACAAAATAAAGCACAAAAGAAACAAGAAGAGGATTTAGCTTATTTCATTTGCAAGAACGTTGGACATGCGAAGAAGGAATGCCCTAAATATACTACCTAGCATGTCAAGAAGAGTAAGCTTCTTAATTTTATCTGTTCTGAGTTTAATTTTGTTTTTGTACCTAATCATACTTGGTTAGTAGATATCAATACCACTATCACATAAGTGTGTCTATGTAGGGTTATCTAAAGAGCCGTTCGCCTAGTGATGCTGAAAGATACATCTATATGGGCAACGATAACACAATTACAGTGGAGGCAATAGGTCTATTTAGGTTGCAATTAAGTTCTAGTTTATGTTTAGATTTGGATGGGATATTTGTTTTACTTTCATTTAGATGAAATTTAATTTCCATTTCAATTTTGGATAAATCTAATTATTCTTGTTCATTGAGAAATAATAAATTTAATCTTTTTTAAAATTTCAATATTATTGCGACTGGCTCTTTGATAATAACCTATATAAAGTCGATACTATTACCTCAGTTAATAAAACTTTGCATGTTAAGAAATGTGGTACAAAATGTAAAAATATTGAGAATTCCTCTATGTTATGGCATAAGCAATCAGAACATATCTCTAAACAAAGACTATAACGACTTGTGTCAGATGGAATTCTTTACTCACTTGACCTAACAGACTTAACAGTTTGTGTTGAGTGTATTAAATGCAAGCAGACAAATATACGTAAATTAGGTGCTAATAGGTGTTTTAATCTTAAAACTGATACATATTGACATTTGCAATCTATTCCCTATGGCTTCATGGAATAACTAACAGTTTTCATCATATTCATAGATGATTACTCTCACTATGGGTATCTATATTTAATTCATGAGAAGTCACAATCCTTGGACATATTTAAAGCTTTCAAAGCTGTCAAATCCGATAGTATTGGTGAATACTATGGTAGGTATGATGGATCTAATGAACAATGTCCAGGATATTTTACCCAGTACCTAGAAGAATATAGAATTGTCTTACAATACACAATGCCAAGAAAAGCTAGCATAAATGGTGTTGTTGAGTGACGAAATCGAATATTTAAGGATATGATGAAGAGTATGATTAGTCATTTCTCCTTACCTAAATTACTCTAGGGAGAAGTACTAAAAATTACAATTTATATACTCAACTGAGTATCCAACAAATCAGTAGTTAAAACCCCATATGAGCTATAGATAGACAAGAAGCCTAGCATTAGGCCTTTGCATATCTTGGGTTGTCCAACTGAGGCAAGACCATATAGACCATATGAAAAAAAAACTAGACTCACAAATAATAACTTGCTATTTTGTTGGCTATGCTGAAAGTTCAAGAGGTTTCAAATTTTATGATCCTTCTAATAAGTCCTTTTTCGAGATAGGTAGTGTGAGATTCCTTGAGAATGTTAGGGTTGGGGTCGGGGTAAGGAGGGGGGAGATAAGATAAGGGATATTATCTTTGAGAAGAAATTTGTTTCTCTTCCTACAGTTGTTATTGAAGGTGATTAAACTCTTTTACCTGACATTATACAAGAAGCAAATCCATAAATTCAAGACAATATATCGCAACTCTGAGTCTAATATAAGGAAGTTGCTCCTGAAGAGCAACCTCAATAACCTCAAGAGGAAGTACCCACATCATTCTTGGAACACATTGTACTGGACTTACCCATGAGCTATCTGAAATTGGGTAAATGATTCTACTATCTAACCATTTGATTATCTCATTCTAAACCACCTCTTTTATTATGAGGTTTAGCCTCCGTTGATGCTCAATAGAAGTTTTATGATCTTCTTCTAACAAGATTTTATGCATACAGATGGAATGGCTAATACCTCCAATATCAACAACTGTCTACCCAAGAGCTATTTTATGTTATCCTAAAACTCTCAGTAATTTCTTTTCTTGTAATTTATCCAATTCAGTAGAAATAATGACTTGCAAAGTTGACTCTTTACCAAGGAAGACATACTTCAAGTAGTTGGATAGTAGTTTAAGCTCAACAATAGGTGGAACCTCGATTGATGGCTTGATGGTAAGCTTTGCTTCAGCTAGTCAGTCAAGAGCCTCAAACTGAAAGTTTATTTTGGCAAAGTAAGGGAACGTGTTCATAACATACAAACATTCCCTAACTTGCTTTGATACCATATCAACCTCTTTCAAAATTGTGTCTTCAAGTGGATTTTTCATATGATTAGTTTCAAAGGTTTCCATAACCAGGCGATCACAGACGTCAACTCTATAGTAGTCTTTAGGATCATCATTCATTTCATAGCCTTAAAAACATTGAATTTTACCTCTTGATTGTCGACTCTTATAGTAAGTTTACTTTTTTGCACATCAATTAGTTTTCTCTTAGTGGCTAAGAATAGTCTACCCAAGATCAAAGGAATCTCTCTATCATCCTCCATGTCTAACTTAATAAAATCATCCAAAAAAATGAACTTGTCTACTTTTACTATCACATATTCCATAATGCCTATAGCATAGGTTAAAGACTGATCCACTAGTTACAATGTCACCGTCGTTGGTCTACACTCTCCCAACCTAAGTCTTTTGAAGATAGAAAGTAGCATCAAATTGATATTTACTCCCAATTCACATAAAGTACACCCATTAAAGTATTCACCAATATTGCAAAGAATGGTAAAACTCCTTAAATCTCTTAACTAGGGTGGAAGCTTCTTTAATAAAATGGTACTACACTCTTCGGTTAGAGCCACTGTCTCAAACTCAACCATTCTCCTCTTCTTCAAAAGGATCTCTTTCATAAACTTCACATAGCTAGGCATTTGCTCAAGTACCTCGGCAAATGGGATGTTGATGTGAAGCTTCTTAAACACTTCCAAGAACTTGGAAACCTGTTGGTCAAGTTTTTTCTTTTGCAACTTTTGGGGAAAAGGTAACGATGGGTTGTAAGGAGATGGTATTGGTATGGTTGTTGGAAGTTGTCTAGTAACTTCTTCTTCAACTTGACTCTCTCTTTCAATCTCTTTTTCTGACACTTCAGTGGCTTTTGATGTCATTTGCAGTTTTTTCCCACTTCTCAAGGTCACCGCTTTGTATTGGTCCTTTATGTCTCCTTTTAGATTTGCCTTGATATTACTAGGAAAACTTCCTTGTGGCCAGTTGATAAGTGTATTGGCTAATTCACTAAGTTGTGTCTCTAGAAATCTTATTGTAGTAGCTTGGTTTTGAAGGGTAGCCTCATTCTTGGCTATGTATTGCATGAAAATCTCCTTCATTGATGACTTCTTCTCTTATGTGGAGTGACTTGGATTCTAAAATCCTAGAAAGTGCATTGGTGAACTCTGCCCTTGATAGTTTTAATTACTCCAAAAGAAGTTAGGATGATTTTTCCAACCCAAATTGCAATAATTAGAGTAAGGGCTGTTGCATTCTTGTTAATTGTACTTGCCTACAAACTAAGTTGATTCCATGTTCATACGACAAAACGAGCTCAAATGATCATCACCGTATTACTCACAAGCCTCGGCTAATCTATGCAAAGCATGGACTCTATGAACTGCCATAGAGTCAAGTTTCTTGGTTAAGGCATTTACTTAGGTAGCCAATGTTGAAATAGCTTCTATCTCATTAATGTTAGCTACTCTCTTTGGATTAACTCTTTTTGAAGGCCATTGGTAGTTATTTGCAGCCATCTCCTCTAACAAATCAAAAGCTTCATCAGAAGGTTTCCCCATTAGAGCATCACTAGCTACTGCATTAATGATTATTCTCAAATACCCCATCAAATCATTGTAAAAGTCTGAACCAATAGCCATTTAGGGATTGCATGGTAAGGGCATCGCCTCATTAACTCCTTGTAGTGCTCTCAAGCTTCATACAAGGACTCATTATCAAACTGCACAAATGAGGTAATGTTATTCCTCAATTTAGCTATCTGGGTAAGAGGAAAGAACTTGGCAAGACATTTCTGAGCTAACTCATCCCAAGTAGTAATGGACCCTAAAGGTAGTGCATTTAACCATCTTTTTACCTTATCCTTCAAAGAGAATGGGAAAAAACACAATCGAATGGCATCATCGCTTACTTTGTTATGCTTGAAGGTATCACATATCTCCAAGAAGTTCATAATATATTGGTTGGGATCATCACAGTTAGGATCATCACTAGGCAAGCCAATGAATTGACACGTATTTTGCACCACCTGAAGAATAGTTCGCTTTAGCTCAAAGTTGTTAGCATTGTTGGCTGGTCTTTGGATGCTCAAACTGACCCCATTGACTATAGGAACAGTAAAGTCTCGAAGTAGTCTTGTATTGTCTTGATCTGCCATGGTAGGTTGAGGGTTATTTCTTTGATTTCTCTATCTTCTAAGCTCCTTCAAGTTCTGCTCAATTTCAGGGTCTGGAGGCAAGAATTCAAAGCTCCTTACTCATCTCGTACATGAATGTTATAGTTCTAGTATATGAAAAATGCACAAAAATAAAGAAATTTTGAACTTAATCTAAACTAGTTGATATTAGTATTAACAAACTATAAATCATCGTGCTCCCCAACAGTAACGCCAAAAACTTATTGGGCTATTTCTAACACACAAACACTGCAACAAGTAGTATAAATGGTAATAGAGTATCAAATCCCACGAGGAGCAAATGATTTACAAATACTAAGTACTAACTGTAATTAGTTGGCAATTTATCCAAACCATAGTAAAAGGATATTGTGAACAAAAACTACAATGTATATTCAATATAAAAGAAAATACCAGAAATTAACACTAAGCAACCAACAATAGTTTTACAACAATAATGTTAAATCTAAGGATACAGTCTATCGTCTAACTCTTTCCATTACTAGTTTTTCTCACCATTCAATCATCCATTTAGAATTAATAACCAGGAACTTAATGATCTTCACAAATTCCTTCCCAAGATATAAATGAAAATATCTAAATAAGATAATATGTTACTCCTAACATAAATTGATTAAACTCATTAAGCTTGGTAATTCCTATATAAAGTTGTATAAGTTACATAGGTACCTTCTTATCCTATATAAACTCACCCTATATTAGGTAATCCTATGTTGTTTAACCTATGTCCAAACCTAAACTCCCTTTTCTAAGTTCATATAGGTTTCCCACAACAAATTTATTTAATGGATAAATAAATAGAAGCATTAAGCACAAAGTAGAACAATTAATTTATTAATAGAAATCATGAACAAATGAGGAAGACAACATAAATGAATTATATCAAAGTTTTGATTACATCCCTAGCAAAAGAGTTTAGTTCCTAGTTATATTAAGCAAAACAAAACATAAATAATAAGGCTTATACACGTTCGTTGCAAAAAATAAAAGAGTAAAGCTAAGGGAAGATAAAAGAAAAACTCTTTGAAGCTTGCTCAATCCCCTTATTTCTTTTTTATTACTTCTTCTTCTTGTTTCTCCTTTAGAAACTCTCTCGAAAACTCTCTAAACTCTTGTTGCTAGGGTTTTTTTTCTCCTCTAGCTCAGATAAGCCGAAGAGAAGTTAAATAATGGAGGTGAATTAGCCATGATCTAAGAATTCTATAATGTGTCTGTACTTTATGATACTATGGTGTCAAATTCGGCATTGCGATGCCAAAACGATCAAGAAGGTAGCGCTGCAGCACCGAACTGTGGCACTGCAGTGCCATAAATCACAGGAAATAGCACCGTGGTGCCACAGTCGTGGCACTACGGTGCTACAATATGGCATTGTGGCACCATGGTATTGATGCCTCAGCACCACGGCACCACGACCCAGTGCTGCGATGCCACTTCCTAGTGGCTCGACACCAAGTTTTTGGGGGGAGAGGGTAATGGCGCTTGGCACCACAGCACCCAATGCTTGCCTAGTTTTCTTCCATTCTAGCGCTACTTCACTACTGACTCAGCATTGTCCGCCCATCTTCGCTTGCAATTGATCTAAATTACCTTGATTTAGCCTTGATTCCTCTTGAAAAGTTGGTATTCTCTAGTAAATGGCTCTTTACCTAAAATATACACAAAAAATAATAAATTTGGATAAAAAGAACTCAAAGACGAACAATTCTTAAGCTTGGAATGATAGTAAAGCTAAGTATAGAATTTACTTAATATTTACTATAAGAAAAAAGAGAGTGGATGTACCAAATTTATTATAACCCTCTCCAATTTTAGGAAAGAGTGGAAAATTTTTCCCAAGTGCATAATGGTATTGAAGGTTAAACTGCAATAAAAAAAATAAAGAAACTCTAAGGTTTGAGTGTTTTACAATTTAAAACCTAAGTTTGGACTTCGCAAAATAATATTCTGAGATTAAGAATTTTTGAAAATTAATATCCTGAACTGACTTCTTGAATAACTTTAATTGATAAAAGATAATAATATCATCAAAATTAAAGAGAATAATAAGGACTAATATAGTTTTAATGGAGTATATTATTATTTAGGGTATTTTTTATTTTGCAATTCACCCTGATTTCGAATTACTTAACTACTTCTAAACACATTTTTTCCCCTTTTCAGTGCACCTTTACACACACTTGTAAATAGTAATTTTGAAATAAAGCAGTTTTATTCTTCATCATTAGTCTTTATCAAACAATTTTGAAAGGAAAAAAAAATCTTTTCTATACCTGTTTTTTATTTTCATCACTCTCATTTTCTTTCCTCTCCAACTATCTAAGTCTTGTTTTTAGTCTCAGTTTTGGCTTATGATTTATAACATAATTAATAATTTTTGAAAATTAAGACAAATCAAAATCCGTGGTTATATAATTAGACATTTGAAATTTAAAAAAAGGAAAGAAAGAAAGAAAAAAGCATGTACTATAATTTATGGGCCATAAAACAAAATAGAATAATAGGGAGATTAGAAAAAGAGACGTCACCTTCAGAAAAAACGAAAAAGAAAAAAAGTAGTCTTACTGAGTTACTGATCAAAGAAATAAAAAAAGACACATACACATAAGTCTTATATAATGCATAAAGAGGGCTGATATTAGCATTATATGACACAACACAACACAACACGGATTAAGTAAGGGATGGCATGAGATGCTAAAATGTGGACCGTGTCAAGCTCATAAGTTAATCATGATGGACTGAGCACAACACGCATGCCTATAGATACGACACATTAGTATGTTATATATGTATCATTGTAAATTATTTTTCTAATATAAAAGTACAATCCTAATTGAAAGATAATCTATAATTAATTATAGTTTGCAATAAAGTTTTTTTTCCTTTTTTTTTTGGGTTCTTTTGTGTTAAATTTTTTTCTTTAATTTACTAAGTTAATTTTTATTTTGAAAAAGGAAAAACCCTTTTGCATATAGAAATAAGGCATTTGGGTTAATCAATTAATTTTTATTCTTTTTAAGTCCATAAAAAACAACCTAAAACTTGTTTCGGTTAATGATTTAAAATATCTCATATTTGGTGCATGAGTTTTGTTTTTGTCTCGAATAATATTGAGATTCCATGTGTTATCCAATTTTTTTTTTCTTACTATCTTATGTGGTATGCCATTTATCAATTGAAGATATTAAACTATCAATAAGTATTAATTCACCAATCAAACCACGATATATTATATAACAAGTCAAATAGTGTTAAAAAATAAAAGATGAGATGATAAGTGAAAATCTCTACTACTATTTTTTTTTGTCTCTATTTAATCCATAAATTTACAAATGTCACATTCTATTATTTTGAACTATATATATATATATATTTTTTCTGTTTTTCTGATATCTAATCTTAATTGAATCAAGAACCTAAATTGAAACCAAAATACATAATTTAGGGTAACAAAATTTGACGTATAATTGTTCATTGAGATAAAAAAAAACATATTCATGGCACTAAATCTAAGATATTTTGGAAGTCCTAATGCACAATTTCCAGGAATTGAAAATAGGATTAACTATAAACATTTTAGTACGACAACTAATTTTGACATTAAACGACGTGAAGTTTACACAAGAACGACATGTCATTTTATTTACGAACAACGAAAATGTTAAAATAAATATGAGATGTTGTTTTCATGGACAATTAGCTTGTGTCTTACACTTCAAAAACAGCGACATGTTGTCTATCTGAATCGACAGCAAACGATGAAAAATGAATGACATGTAGTTCTGCTGGGCAGCATAATTTTCTGAACGAAAATTATTTTTCAAAATTACCTAATTAAAGTCTTTTTTTTTTTTTTTTTTTTTAAGTAAGGCTTAACTAATGAATACTATTTACTATAAATTTAAAAGAAAATAACACACTGTTAAGATTTGAACTCTAACCTCCCAAATTCACACTTAACGTCCTATTTTTAATTCGTTAATTTATTACACAAATGAAAATTCCTCCACCGAAAAAAAGGAAAAAATAAATTATAAAACGACAATAAAAAATAGAACTAGGAACAAAAAATTGAGAAAAAGAAAAAAGAAACGAAATAAGAGAAAAAAGAAGCAGAAGAAAACATTGTCGGTTATGGCACAGTTCGAGCTTTTCATGCTAATAACCTATAGAAGAAGAAAGAGAAGTAAAAGGGTTCTATATTTCTCATTCAGTGATGGGGAGAAATGGTCTGGAATTCACAAGAAGAAAGAGGCCAATAAATTTTGAGTTTTTCGGTGCTAATAACTCTGTCCAACCAAAGAAATTGATGAATATTTCCTTTGAGTTATTTGGGTCTGAAAGTTTTAGCCTTCTTATCAATGGGAGCAAGTTTGGGCGGTAGAACTTTTGAATCAGATGACAAAAAATCCTTCTTTATTAAAAAACTCATTTGAGTTTCTAATTTTTCATTGTAATTTTTTACAGGAGAGTTGGAGACGGGAAGAATCGCCCGAAAATGGCTTTTGACAGTATATGGTGGAAAGGGTTTGGCTTATCTTCAAGTTTCCATCTTTGTAGAGGCCGATACTGGTTGGACTATCTCAAACCAGCAAATGGGGTTTCAGGTTTGGATGCAAAAACTCTATTATACAAGTTAAGAATGCTAGTTATTCACTTTACAGCTTAATGCTTGCTTAGTTTTTCCCAGGGTAAAACAGTGATAGGAGTGTCTTTTTTTTTTTTCTCTTGTAAATTTTTAAGGTATTTTTTTTTTTTTTTTTTTTAATTATGTGTACATAATACATATCTTTGAAAATATTTTGCATTGGAAAATTGAGTATAGGACATGATTTTGAGAATATACATGACATTTTCAAGGATGGTAGTATGATTGCTTACATGGAAGGATTTTTCTATGATATTGATAGTGGTATGAAATACATTAGTAACTGAAGAATGGCATATGTTAGTGATTAACATTAAGTACGTTAAGTTGTTTGCCATCCTAACATCGAGTATTTGATTTTCCAATGTCAGTCCAACAATTTAATAGAAGCATTCAAAGTTTATGTACTTTTGTATGTTGATTATAAAATGTTGGTTCATTAGT
Organism: Parasponia andersonii; assembly: GCA_002914805.1. Taxonomy (NCBI): domain Eukaryota; kingdom Viridiplantae; phylum Streptophyta; class Magnoliopsida; order Rosales; family Cannabaceae; genus Trema; species Trema andersonii. The sequence continues at coordinate 666,965 of JXTB01000046.1, forward strand.
CATATACTTATTAACAACACTTCTTTTAAGATGTAAGTGAAAGTTGGTTCCTGAATAGTTCAAACACATTACCATTTTGGAAATTAAAGGAAAGATGAAAATTGGTTCTCGAATAGTTCAAACACGGTAACATTTTGGAAATTAAAGGAAAGATGAAAATTGGTTCTCGAATAATTCAAACACAGTAACATTTTGAAAATTAAAGGAAAGAATATTATGTAGCTCATCACTTGCGTCATCTACCTTTTTTAGGCGGGGGCAGGGGGGAGAAGAAAGTGTGAAATTAATTAGAATTTTTATCTTTTTACCTCGATGACGTAATTTACCCAAATTGTTTTGCCAGATGTGGCACAGTGGCTATTTACCAGGCATACAATTGTCAAGTCGAATGCATCGTGCACTGGAGTACCATATTAGTCATTATTCGTTCATATCTATGGAAATCCACCAAGATTACCTTAAATCAGTACAATTTAGTGGAATTCTCTCTAGAAAGAGCCTTGTTAAGCTTCAAGGGCCTTTGCTAGAGCAGCATTGACGGAGTTTTTTCTTTCATTTTAAGAGGTCCAGGTCTGGTAGATTCTCTCATTGTTCGACCTCCTAGAGAGATCTTTGGTAATGTTTGAATCTTTTCTTTCTTGAGTTAAGTCTTTCATTCTATGTCATATCATTATCTGCAGATTTACCTACAAGTCTAAAGTAGCTTGTCAATACGATTGGAATGGTGCATAGTAATGACCAGTTGAAGGGATTGGAGTAGACAATTTGAAAAACTTGATTTTTTTAAATTTCTATATAGTATCTTAGTTTATGTGTGTATACTGACCTATCATGGCTTGCTAGTATCCCTAGGATAAAAAGGAACTTTATGTTTAAGTTTGATTCTCATACGTGATTGATTGCGCATAAATAGGTTGCTGGTTTGGTTGAAATCCTTTCAAAAGGGAAATACTTTTATCAAATTTATACAACACAAGAATTAAGAAGAAGCAAAGCATATTCCGATTTTGACTAAGATACGTATGTTGTCGATTTACTACAGAAAAGTGTTGCAATAATGTCGACTGGTGAGCAAAGAAGAAGTGCACGAATATCAGAACTCGATGCACGGAGGGCTCAACAAGCAAAGAGTCAAAATAAGGATAAGGGGACTTGTGAGGTAGCAATAGAGGATTCAATTACCGGAGAAAGCGATTTGAACCTAAAGAGAGGAAGGAAAAAGGTCAAGATTAGATCTGTCCAGGATCTTGACGTGAACACAGTTGGAAATCAGGTTCAAAAGATGCCTTTTATATTTTTGTTAACTCTTTAACTGTTCATTTATTGAAAGCCTTGGATTTCATCTTTATTGTCTCATTGCTATGCCATCTGAATACAACAAATACTCTGTTGCTCTATCTTGCCTTCATTTGAATAATGGTGCTTTCTTTCATGCTTAGTGCTCTAAGAAATATTAATTTTATCATTGGTTCATGATGTAGCACATCCATAACTAATGATTGAACAACCATTGATTTATAAGCATGTTGATTGTTGAGGAATGTGAAAGTTCAATTGCTGTTCTAATAATTATTAGAAAGATCAGCATAAATAAAGTCTGGTTAAATTTTTGTGTTAGCCACTGAAGTATTTGATTGTGTCTAGAGTTCACAATTCATGCATTAGTGCATTTGTGGTGAGTGGTAAGAATTGCATTTTTCAGGTCATAATAGGATATTGGTATACCTACGCACAATTATTGTATTACCTTTTTTTCTTCCAGGACTTGTAACTTATTTTACTTATTGTAACTATTTAAGGGGTTAGGTTGGCGGATATTGGCCAATAATTATGCTAATATCTGACATTATTACAAGGAATATGGATTTTCTCGTGTAGCTTTATTGGGCAAGTGGATAAATATTTTGGGTAGAATGGCTGTGAAAATCAGGTGCTCGCATAGTATGATAAAAGCTAATGAAAGATACAGAATCATATTGTTCCCATTAGTTCTAATATACAAGTGTGAGCTTCTAAAGGAATAAATGGTGACTGCTTAGATTCCCTAACAGTCATAGAAACCCAAACATTTACCATTTATTTACCTCAAATGAGCAGACATATGGAAAACATACTCTTATCATATGAGTTAGCTTCCTTTTCGTTACTATGTTGTTCCTGGGAAGTCTCAATTGCATATGTGGCATAATTTTGCTACAATTATGTCTGAGGTTTTGCATAATTAAATTCAGGTTGGCAACTCCTGCTATGAAGACCATCAGTCAAAATCTGGTGAGGGCCCTCTTTTTTATATTGTTTTTTTTTTTTTAAAATTAACGGATATTGAATTATAATTTAACTGTATATTAGAATTTATTGTGAAATGGAACCTCAAATATTCTGCAATTTAGATTTTTTATTTTATTTAATTTTATAATCAGCTGTTACATCAGCCGGAACTGGAACTGCTTTGCCAACTGGAGCCAAGCTTGAACTGTTACTTGGTGTTTTGATGAGGTATAAATTAAAAGTAAATTGTTTTATTTGTTCTGTGGTGTGTCAGGTTTTGTACTTCTAATTACTAAGTTTAGGATATACATTGCTATCTCCTTCTATTGGCTGACTTCTCTATCACTTTTTGAAGGATAGTGATGTTTCAAGTTTTTTCCTTTACTTAAATTGTAGGCGAGATTTGTATAACATATTTGCTGAGCCAGTAGACCCAGATGAGGTCAGTATCTAGTGACTGATTTTATACACATTTCATTCCAATGAAATTTATATTTGTAGTTAGTAATAGTTTGTTGTAACTTTATTTCACAGGTCAAGGGCTATTATGATACCATAAAAGAGCCAATGGATTTTGGGACAATTTCAATAAAACTTAGCGGTGGAAGCTACAAGACACTGCAAGAATTTGAGGTTTGCTCAATTAATAATAACTTCATGTATTTGTACTTCCCTTCATTAGGTCCTATAGAAGAGTTTCGCTTTTCAGAGTTCAAACTACAGACATATCCATGTAAATGTCAAGTTTGGATGCTGATTTGTGAGTTCTGAGTTCTTTATAATCGTTTGTTCATTTGGTTGATGTCCAGCATGATGTATTTTTGGTATCCCGCAATGCAATGGTTTTCAACCCTTCAAATACAGTATACTATAGACAGGTTAGTCCATTAGAAAGCATTTTTATGGTTCTAATTCTCTCTAGATCTAAAGTCTGTATCACCCCTTACTTACACACACAGTCATAAACACAAATTCTGAAATTTTGGTTTCCAGGCTTGTGCTATTAGAGACCTGGCACAGAAGTTATTCGATGCTCTCAAAACTGACCCTGAGAACTTTGAAAGTGTGATTTCCATTATGAATTTAGGAGCTGGTAGGAGGATCAGGAGTGGAGCAGAGACTTTGAATTCTGGCTCTTGTAACCAGCCAACTAGTAGGATAGCATCGCAAGGTAGATCTTTCTTTTTCAGGCAGTCTGACCAAAATGATGATGAAGTATGTATAGAGTTTTGTGCGCCTAAGAATAAAGTATCCACTCAGTCTGTTCTGCATAAGCAAGTGATGTAATAAACGCATCACAATTTCTGATGCATACAAGTCAAGTGCCTTGTGGATTTTCTAATTATACATTTATACACCCACCTATTCATATACGTATATAATGCTTGTGGCTGACAATAAACGGATGGTTACTCCTTTTTCTGAGTGCAGCAGCTAAGACGGTGCTAAATTAATTTTCCTTTTCTCGTGTTGACAGATTGTAGGGAAGAAAGAAGCTTTGAAAAGGATCGATGTGGAGACAATAGGCCTTGTGATTCATTTCTCAATAACAGTCAGTCAGTTGTGTCTTCAGTTTATGAGAGCCAAAAAACAACCAAGAAGGTGAGTCACATTTGTCCTCATGCATATAGACATTTTAATTATGAATGCTTTTTAAAACTACTTTTAGCCGATAGATTATGCAGGCGAAAGCTTTATTCACTCTCCCGGGCAGCCAATTAATAGCCTCAAAATTGAGAAATGGGATACTGGGATGAGTTTTAAGGCTTATCTTATCTATTCCTGCAAGTTGGGCTATTATAGAGTTCTCCTTATTTTGCAAAAATGTAGTGGTGAAGCATGTCTAGACATGGACATCTATGCAGGGTTGAGATTAATTGTTTCTAAATGGTGTTTTAGGATTTATCGCTATCTATTTGCATATTGATTCCTTGTCCCGTTATTGTAGACTAAGCTGAGCAGTGTTGGATACGCGGATCGTTTGACGCAGTTTGCTAAAGATATGGGGTCGGCGGCTCAACTTGTTTCTGGAAAGAAGTTGCAAAGATGTACTGCTGCTAAAGCCTTCAATCATCATTATCAAATCCCTAACGAGGCATCTGGACACAAGGGTATCCCCAATGTTTCATCTTTGGACTTTCCTAAGAATTCTACAAGTCAAAACTTAAGTGGCAAAATGAGTATCTCAGGTGATAAAGTGAATGTGCAAAAGGCATTAACATTTGACATCAACGATACTTCTTGCACAGGATTTGTTCAGACTGGTGCCTATGGCGGTACTAATTTCACTACATGGAATAATGCACGCAACAACTCAAACAGGTTCATTTCAAATACTATTAACAATGATAAGAATGTTCAAAAGGCAGATGCAAGTTGTTCACATTCTAAGGAAAATCCTGGCAACCGCAAAAGAAAATTTTTTGAAGCTGTAACAGTGGGGGAGAACAAGTCATATCAAGGTGGAATCCCTAATCTTTCTACAACATTGAACACAGGCAGGAACCAGGACAAATGCATTTCGCGTTCTAATAACAAGGGTAAGAATTTTCAGATGGCTGAAGGAACTACTTCAAATCCCAAGCAAACTCCAATTGATAAATTTGTGGAAGCTATGAAGGAGGGTGAGAGCAAGTCTTATCAAGGTGGATGCCCTAATTTTTCTACAACATGGGACACAGGCGGCATGCGGGACAACATCTCAAGTTCTATTGACAAGGGTAAGAATTTACAGATGGCAGTGGCAATTTCAAATCCCAGGGAAACTCCAGTTGACCGGCTTAGAAAACTCGTTGAAACTGTGAGAAAGGGGGAGAACAAGTCTTCTCAAGGTGGGATCCCTAATTCTTCTACAGCATGGGACACAGGCAGCAACCAGGATGACATTTCAAGTTCTGTTGACAAGGGTAAGATTTTACAGATGGCAGTGGCAGCTTCAAATACCAAGGAAACTCCGGTTGACCAGCTCATAAAATTCATGGAAGCTGTGAGTAAAGGGGAGAATAAGTCTTATCAAATTGGAATCCCTAATTTTTCTGCAACATGTAACATAGGCAGTGGCCGGGACAAATTCATCTCAAGTTTTGTTGACAAGGGCAAGAATTTACAGATGGCAGCGGCAACTTCGAATTGCAAGGAAACTCCAGCTGAGAAGCTCATGAAATTAGTGGAAGCTGTGAGAAAAGGGGAGAACAAGTCTTATCAAGGTGGAATCCCTAGTTCTTCCCCAACATGGAACACTGGCAGCAGCCAGGAAAAATTCATATCAAATTCTGATGACAAGGGCAAGAATTTACAGATGGCAGTGGCCACTTCAAATTGCAAGGAAACTCCATCTGAGCAGCTCATGAAATTAGTGGAAGCTGTGAGAAAAGGAGAGAACAAGTCGTATCAAGGTAGAATCCCTAGTTCTTCCACAACATGGAACACTGGCAGCAGCCAGGAAAAATTCATCTCAGATTCTGATGATAAGGGCAAGAATTTACAGATGGCAGTGGCAACTTCGAATTGCAAGGAAACTCCGGCTGATGAGCTCATGAAATTCGTGGAAGCTGTGAGAAAAGGAGAGAACAAGTCTTATCAAGGTGGAATCCCTAATTCTTCTACAACATGGAACACAGGCAGCAGCCAGGACACATTCATCTCTAGTACTGATGACAAGGGCAAGAATTTACAGATGGCAGCGGCAACTTCGAATTGCAAGGAAACTCCAGTTGAGCAGCTCGTGGAATTAGTGGAAGCTGTGAGAAAAGGGGAGAACAGGTCTCAGGACAAATTTATCTCTAGTTCTGATGATGAGGGCAAGAATTTACAGATGGCAGAGGCAACTTCAAATTGCAATGTAACTGACCAGCTCATGAAATTAGTGGAAGCTGTGAGAAAAGGGCAGAACATGTCTTATCAATGTGGAATCCCTAATTTTCCAGCAACATGGAACAGAGACAGCAACCAGGAAGAATTCTTCTCGAGTTCTATTGACAAGGGTAAGAATTTACAGATGGCAGAAGCGACTTGTTCAAGTCCCAAGAAGACTCCAGTTGACCCACGGATAGGATTTTTTGAATCCATGAAAGAGGAGGCTACTGCCTTGAAGAAGGACCTTCGTGATCAAGGCATTCAGAGTTCTAATTCTGCTCCTGGCTTATCAGGAGCTGGGAATTCTTACTTCTTCAGTGCAGAGAACGGCCAGAGCAAACAATCAGTCCTAAGTGCTACTAATGAGGGTAAAAATGTCCCAATGGTGGCTTTGGATCCTGCAAGTATACTGGAAAATGTTGCCAACATCATTGGAAAAACAGTCCAATCCTTGAGAGCTGCGGCTGCTGTTTCTAAGGAGCACGTGGCTAATCAAGGCACTGAGAGTACTCCTTCCTCCACTCCCTTACCTGTAGGTGGAAATTCGTACTCCCCAGCTCCATTGAATACTGGCAGCAACCCTGGTCAGTCCATCCCTACTGCTTTGTTCAGGGGTGTGAATGTCCAAATACCTGGGAGGAACCTTGGCAGTTTCATCCCTACTGCTATGATCAATGGTTCGAATGTCCAAATACCAGGGATAAACCCAGGCAATTTCATCCCTACTCCTATGAACCGGGGTATGAATGTCCAAAGATCAGGAATGACTTCTTCATGTCCAATGATGCAAGGCACTCTACCTGCTAGACGTCGTGGTGTTCCACCATGTGCACCCCAGCAGCGGTTTCCCCCGCCTATAACCGGGTCAAGCTGGACTCAAGCCTGCCCCATCCCTGGCTCGGACGTAAACTTCCCTGGTGGGGGACTAAACCGACTCCAGGTTGTTGGTAATGCAAATTATGGAGGTCCATTCTTGTGGCCAGGACAAACTTGGATTCCTCGTCGGCCTATGCAGTCGCAGCCACTGCCCATCTTTGCTTCTTCAATGCAGATGCTACCAAGGCCACCTCAGGTGAATTTTGCCGGTCAAATTCCATTCCCACTGTGGCGAGGCCAGGGCACTACTGCTGCTGCTAATGGACAGGTGATTGTCAACTCGTCTGCCATGAACATGAGGTATCCAAACCGTGATCCACGGCAGAACTTGAGCACTGGAGTTCCTCAACATGATAACCATAGGAAGAATCCTTGAGTGGACGCTAAGGTGTTGCAATGAGCTGATCAGTTGTGAACTGAGCAACGAATAAAGGGCATATAAACTAAAAACAAACCTGCCCATTTATCGTCGTTCTAAGTATTTCAATTTTTGAGTATTTGTCTTTGCTTCATATTTCTTCCTTTCCGAGGACAAGGATTTCATTTAAATAATGAGATGAACTTGCTATTGTTTTTGGTTTATCTGTTTTTTCTTCCCATGGTTTAGTTTTCTACTTTTATCTCCTGCCATAACTACGTATTTGTCTTGGCATATGCAATGTTATGTAGCTTTCAGTTGTTGTTGACTTTATTACCCCTCATCATCTCCGATCACAACAAAGGGTAATTCTGAGATTCTGACAAATCTCGAACTTTATCCACCAGCGAGCGACTTAAGAGAGAGAGTAGCAACCATGTATATCGTACCAAAGAGCTCTCTCTTTACAACCATGGAGTTGAAATGGGTCACCAGACCCAAAACCCAGAAACCAAAATCACTCTCACCATCGCAACCTCCACTCCCCATATTCATATCCACAAAACCGTCCCACATAAACCCGGACGAGCTCCGGCGACTCTACGGCGTTTGCAATCTCTCTGGCCACAGGTTCCCAACCCAGGCCGACGAATTCCTCGACGTTGGGAAGCTCCGGGTGGCTCTGTACCACAGCTCTTTCGTGGTCTCCGTGTTCTGCAAAAGTCGGGATATGATTTCTGCTTCGGAGGAGTCGTCTTCTTCTTCTTCAATTGGTATGTGGGATTTGTTGCAGAAGGTGGTGAAGCCCGTTACTCCTCAGAATGGAGAGTTGGTTGGGTTTGGACGCGCCGTTTCTGATCTTGGATTGACTGCTTCGATCTACGATGTTATGGTATCATATACCTTACAGTGTCTTGATTATTCATATTGTGACTGTATTTCAGTCAGTGTGTGTGTGTGTCCGTCTGTGTACGCTCGGCTTGATTGCTAACCACTTCTGGTGCTTATGGTTTATGTCGAAGTTTAAGGTTCATTAAAATATCAATATGTTTCGGTGCCTGTTTCCCAGGTTGCTCCTCCATTAAGGGGGATGGGAATTGGGAAGATGATTGTTCAAAGAATCATAAGGTGTGTCAAATACTATTTCTTCTTACTTTTTTGAATGAGAAATCGTCACTTTTATAAGAATTTTTTAATGGTCAAAAGGTCATTTTTTCTTTTCCAGTTACTTTTGTTTGATCTTCTGGGCTTTTTTAACGTTATTTTTTTTTTCAATTTGGTAACATTTTTTTGTTGATTGTCTGTACTATGAACTCCGGCTCTTTATGTGTTTTGCCAAGTCAATGGTTTTCTTATTTGCTTGAGTTTTGTTGATCTTAACATATGGCATCATTTCCAGTTTTGACATGTCCTTTCTCCAATTTTAGTTCTTTTGTTCTTGCAGAATGCTCACTCGTAGAGACATTTATGACATAGCAGCACTTTGTTCGGAGAATGAGAGGTTATTCTATCAGTTCCCCCAACCCAATTGAATGCTATACCTCGATTCTGATTTGCTAATGGATATATTAATATATCTATCTATATCATATTTGCCTGATAGATTATTTTTTTTTTTATCTACGATTACGAATAGATATTTTTTTTTAAGTCATTAATTTACTATCTAATCATAATTCAATAGATATAATGAAATCTGCCGGCTGTATTATTAAAATTCTTTTTTTTTTTTTATTTTTTTTTTTATAATAAAATATATATATATATATTAAAATTTCAGATCAAATTAAAAAAAAAAATAAAATTAGAGCCTTATATATATATATATCTTCATACAGGAGACCCACGTAAAATCGTTGGACTCTTGTCGTATGAGCAGCGACATTGGCCAGAGCCATTTTTTTTCAACTGATATGAAAGCACCGTCATAGACAGTTTTTTGCATGTGCCCGTACAGGAGAACGCTTAGCTGTTAGTAATGATTTTTTTTTAACCCCTTAAATCTTTCAGGCCATTCTTTGAAGCATGTGGATTTGGAGATGACATTTTGGGCTCTACTACAATGATGTATACAAGGACTGTTTCAGCTAGTACTAACGGCAACCAAATGGCCAAACGTTTTGGTAGAAAGCTATTGTTTGTGCCAGCGCTTAAAAAACAGCGTTTTACAAACCAATGAAAATGTATTATTAACCACACTCTTTTAATTAGGCTGTGAAATTTTTTTTCACCAAGCTCAAAATGAAAATATTGAGTTAAATAATCATGCCCCATTTTCTTTATTTGGGGTATTAATCCTTGACAGAGATGGTTAGTGTAAATATGGGCATATGGCAAAAGAAAGTTGCTAACTATAAGTTTGTTTGGCCCTTCCATGTATTGAAAGAAGTCAACATCATGTTCACATTTTTAATTGACATGTTTGACTATTTTAACCATTTTGCCTACATGATAATGCTGTACGCTATCTTTTCAGAAGCTGATTCTTGCCCACCTGTGATGCACTTTTGCTGGAAGAGAAAAAGGTGACCAAGAAAGAGATTACCCCATAATGGTGATTTGGTATATAAATTAACTCACCGCCAAAAGTAAAGTAGCCTTGTTGATAATGCAGAACAGCTTCCCTTTCTTTTTACCTACATTTCAACTTTATCCTAAGAACCACCTTATACAAGACTCTTTGTTTCACTCTTACCTTATCCCTTTTCTGCTCATTTTGGCCTGTAATGGGAAAACTCTGGGTCGAAGTATGCCTCGTATCTGCTCGGGGGCTCCGGCGTTCTTCCTCCCTATGGAGGCTCCAATGGTTTGCAGTTGGCTGGATTGATCCAAATAACAAGTACTGCTCGAAAATCGATGCTTCCGGGAATGTAAACCCGGTTTGGAAAACCAAGTTTGCTGTCTCCATAGACGACTCAGAATCAAACTTGAATGACTTGGCTCTACATGTTGAAGTTTACAGTAGGGAGCCAATTTTCCTCAGAGAGAGACTTCAGGGAACAGCAACTATTCTGTTGAAAGAGTTTCTGGCTAAGCATCATGATAAAAATTCCGAGGCTTCGAGGCCTGGAACTGATGAAGTTGGGAGCTACCAGTTGCGCAAAAGAAATTCCAGCAAACCTCAAGGATTTGTTGATGTTTCAGTACGTATTTCCGAGGACAGAGAAGAGCCATATTCATACATGGGTATGCCAAACCAACCAAAACTCTCTGGCCTTTCTTTTGTTTTCTCATTTTTAGAGTTTGTTTTCTCATATGAGTATAATTTTTCATATTTATGTTTCATGGCAACATGGTTCTTGATTAGAAGCTCTAGCAGTCTAGTGCACTGTTAACTAGAAGTTTTGTATGTAGTAAACGAAGGAGGACATATAAATCACGGTAATTCTATCACCTTGGCTTCCAGAGATGGTTCGGCACAACCTTTTCCAACAGAGATTCCCTTAACTTCATTCCATAGACCAGATAATCAAGCAAGAACTAACTCCCCTTACACATATCCGATGCCATTGCCCACAAACTACTCCAAACCATCTGCAGTTGGACCGAGCTATCCACCGGCAGCTGGACCAAGCTATCCACCACCAGCTAGACCGAGCTACGCACCGGCGGCTGGACCAAGCTACCAGCCACCAAGAACTCCACCACCACCTCCGCCACCTTCTAATGTCGGTTACATTCCTACTTTTCTTCCAAGACCAGATCGTTTGCCAGAGACCTATATTAACATGCCGTCATCATCTGGGGCACCCCCTGGCCGTGTTGGAGGACCTGGTTTTGCAATGGGGATGGGCGCTGGAGCTCTGGCAGCGGGTGCTGTGATCTTTGGCGATGATTTCATGTCAGGATTTGATGTTCCTTCTGGTTTTCAGGATCCTACACTTGTCATATCAACCGACCCTCCTTTCTAGCCAAGTTTGTGAAGAGCTTCTCTGGAATTCTGTTTTAATGTTTGCAAGGAAAGGGCACTGAATTTGTACAATCTCATACTGTTTTCGATTACTTTAATCATTTGAAGTTGTTGTCATGAATGTTTGGACAGTTTTTCGCTCCATTGATCTTCAAATCAGACTAGAATGGAAAATTAAAGGGAGCTTATTTTATGGTGTGTCTAATTTTGTAAACTAGCTCACAATACTGCAATCTCTTTCTATTATACTAATTGACCGTGAAAGAGATAAACAATTACACTGAAAGAGACAAACAATTACAATGGTGTGATTCCGTAATTTCTAATTCTATCAAGGCCATTGATGGGCTTGGGCAAGGTAGACAACAAGCTCAATCTCAAGATGCACAATATTGCTCCTTAAGAGAATCACCATTTCCAAAAGCTCTTTGCAGAAATTTCTGAACTACTGATACGAACTCATCCTCTTTTTCTTCGTGAGGCAAGTGGCCGCAGTGCTTGATTACTTCAAAGCAGGAACCAGGTATGGCTCTTGAAAGCCACTCAGAGTTCCATGAGGGTACTAGTCGGTCATTGTCACCCGTAATAATCAGAACTGGGTAAGAAGAGAATTAAAAGCATCATCAGTAAACATTACTTTTCAACTAAAGTGATAGATTATAAAGAGTACAACACTGGATAAAAGAGGTCCAGATTTGGGCTATAAAATGTTATTTCATCTTTGTTATCTTTGCATTCTTTAGTCCTTTAATCAGCCTATACAGAAGTACACTATCCCATTGAATACACCATGAAAGAATTGGTAGTCTCTGACATTTAAGTGTATTGAGTCGGATTTTACCGGGGCATGATATTTCATGGAGTCTATTTGATAGTCGTGGTTTGGATTCAGGTTCAGTATTAGTAAGCATAGCCGCAGTGTACTCCAATAGTGCTTTGTCCCAATTTTTAGTCCTCAATGGCTGCATACTAACACCCAGTTGAGCATTATCCAATTTCAGAAGCAAGATCATAAATGTACCACAAAGCTGTTAAGATAATCACCTTTGTATAACCATGAAGGATATGCTCAGTGACTTTGTTCGAGTCATGCCATGAATTCTTAACAGCAGCCAAACCAAATTTATCAATTATCATCCTTACCTAAGAAACATGTGATAAGTCATAGACAGAATTAGCTCATTGTATTTGCACAGTGTTCTTGTCTAACCTATCATCTATCGAGAAACTTACCAACATCACAGCAAAAGCAGAACGCAGAATAGCTGACAAGAATTTCTTATAGAGAGAGTTGAGCATATCTGTCATTCCCTTCACCACTCTCGTTATTGCCTGCAAAACAAGCTTAGCGAACTCGGACAACATATTGCAAAGCTGGATAAATGGATTCCCTTGGCTGTTACTGTCTGAGTTTTCTTCATTGATCTTGTTATCTTCTCCCATTTGGTTTCCCTCAACTTTTTGCACAGCGCGAGGGGCCAAGATTGCTGGGGCAACTAGGATCAGAGCTGCAACACGTTCTGGTGCTTCAAAATATGAATTAACTGCTACAAGAGAACCAGCTGAATGCCTGAGATGATCGATAAATTCAGAAAAATCTTGTTTTCAGGACAAGAGACAAATTACATTGTTAACACGTCAAATGATGCAAGAAAAGTGTACAGAGAACAATATATACACACCCAACAAGAATTGCTTTCTCAGCTCCTAAAAAGTCAATGAAGTATAAAGTAGCAAGCACCGAAAACGCCATGGAGTATGGATTCAAAGGTTTTGCATCCCCATTGCCAGAAGCTAATTGCTCCCAAAAGTTTAGCCTTGAGGTCAAACCAAAGGCTGGTCTATCAAAGGCAAGAACTTTGGAGCCAGTGACCTCTGCCAAAGCCTTCATCACTCGGTTCCATGAGAACACAGAGGCTCCAAACCCATGTAGCAAAATCATAGGAAGACCAATTTTCTTAACCGGGTGAGACATATTCTGGCTCTGCAACGACTCAGCTGCCTCCTTAGATTCAGGTTCATATACCTTGTGATGTATTTGCACCCCTTTAAACTCACAAAAACAACTATCTGGATCAGCTAAAACAGAAGGGTCTACCAGTTCATCTTGATCAATTCCGGCTATAGTCTTCACCTTCTGCTTTGTCTGCCCATCCAACAGTTGCTCTGTAGAATCAAAACTAAGTGTCACAAAGTATTAATCCAAAATCCCATTAAAGAAACATCTTAAAGTCTCCAACCCATTTCTTAATTTCCATAAAGAAGACCAAATACAAGAAAAAGGAGAGCACTTTCATTCATTTTCGTACCAGAGTAATCAGCACTGGAGCCACTGACAGATGAAGCAGAAGCAGAAACAATTCGAGAAGACTGAAGACCCACAAGATAAAATTTTGAGAGAAAGCTTGAGCTTGAAAACTTGATATTAGTAGACTTAAAGTTGAAGTCGAAGGACTCTGCTGAGGCAGTGGCGAACAAGTGGTGGGACACCCCCAACTCCATTGCATAATTCCTCATATGGGTTTATGTGTTTTTCAGCTAAAACCCAACTGGTTTTGGAGCCCTCAACTGCCATCCCCAAAGCTTCATTCCACACAAATTTATGCAGCTGATGCAACCAACCAGATAAGCTGTAAGCTGTTAAATTATANGAAAAAAGGTACCTTCTTTCCGTTAAACGACAGCGTTTTCCACATGAGTCGTGCATATATAACTACCATACAAAGTTGAATATTTCTCACAAGTTGAATATACCATTTTGGGAGAGAGAAATGGAAGCTCTGTTGTGCAAGAAATTGGGTGATCCAACGGTACCAGTAACTGAGAATTCCCCAGTAGTGGTGACACGCACGCATCCACTCCCTGGATTGCATTCTCCAGCAGCGGTGAGGGTGAGGATCAAAGCCACGAGCTTGAACTACGCCAATTATCTCCAGATATTGGGCAAGTACCAGGAGAAGCCCCCGCTACCCTTTATCCCTGGCTCAGACTACTCCGGCGTCGTCGACGCCGTCGGACATGGCGTTTCCAAGTTCAAAGTTGGTGACCCTGTTTGTGGCTTCGCCAGTCTCGGCACCTTCGCCCAGTTTATCATTGTTGATCAGGCCGATCTGTGAGTTTCACTCTACTATCAAATCCCAGCCTCACTTTTCATGTGTGTGTATATATACGTGTGTGTATAATTGTGTATTTTTTATGTGTATATATCAATGTTTTCTATGGGAAAGGATTGGCGTACCAGATGGGTGTGATCTAGTTCAGGCTGGAGCTCTGCCTGTTGCGTTTGGGACCTCCCATGTTGCTCTTGTTCACAGGGCAAATTTGACCTCAGGCCAGGTATTTTCATGGTTTAGCTTTTCTTTATATTGTGGATATTGGTGCACGTATGAGAGTGATAATGTGGTGGTGTAATGGGAATTGTAGGTATTACTGGTTCTTGGTGCTGCTGGTGGTGTTGGTCTGGCTGCTGTACAGATTGGAAAGGTTTGTGGCGCCATTGTTATTGCTGTAGCTAGGTAAGTGCTACCCATGTTCAAATATTTGTTTATTTGGGATTGGAAACTGGGTCTGCCTTCAATTTTAGACTTGGGTTTTCTGTGCATTTTTCAGGGGAGCTGAAAAGGTGAAGTATCTGAAGGAATTGGGTGTTCATCATATAGTGGATTTGGCTAATGAAAATGTTATTCCAAGCATCAAGGAATTCCTCAAGGCTAGAAAGCTTAAAGGGGTTGACGTTTTGTATGATCCCGTTGGAGGCAAGCTTACGAAAGAAAGTTTGAAGCTCTTGAACTGGGGAGCACAGATATTGATCATAGGCTTTGCCAGTGGAGAAGTCCCTCTCATCCCTGCGAATATCACACTTGTTAAGGTTTGTTTTGAATCCTGAATTTTGCCTCTTTTAGGCCTAACATTCGTGCCCACTAAACTTTCTTTTAGTATCTATTTGTAGAAGATGATTCTGCATAAGTTTCTTAATCATGGAGTAAAAAAGAAGGTGCAAAAAGAAATCAAGTAATAGTAGGGTATTGAAGGCTTTATGACGTAGTCAAGTTCGATAATTTGATTTGTCATGTTAGTAGAAACATTCTACATGTAGTTAGTTGCCGTATAATAAACTAGTAACCTCATAACTGCTGCTGCTCAAATTGTTGCATCTTTGGTTGTTAGAGTCTAATGCCTTTTATTTTATCACTTTGCACCAGAACTGGACGGTGCATGGACTTTACTGGGGTAGCTACAAATTACATCGACCAGGTGTTCTTGAAGATTCCATTGGGGAGCTACTATCCTGGGTAGTGAAAGGCTTGATCAAAATCCACATTTCTCACACTTACAGCCTATCAGAGGTATTCCAAATACAGTGTCTTATCTTGTGCTCTGTTTCGTTCGTCCTCATATATGTGACACTTCAATTTTGTTATAAGATATTCACAGTCATTGTTGTGCCCCTTTGTTATCGTTTGGACTTCAGGAATGATTAGTTAAGCTACTGATGTTTATGGTGAGCTTAACCTTAGAATTAGGTGCAAAAGATTACCAACCCTAACCCAATTTTGAGCTGTAATAGTGTTAATAGTGATCCTTATCTCCATGGAATATAAAGATATGCAAAGATGATCAACGTTTGCTCTTCTAATCAGTGTAATCACAATTCCAGTGCGAGGGTGACGGGAGCAACTTCCCTCTGTTTGATTCTGTCCCCCATACACCTTATTGCATAACACATCTTTTAACGCTCAACAGGAGAAACTTTGTCTTACAATGACTAGAATTGCATAAAGCCCTTCTCTTAGCGAAAAACAGTTTCCCTTTTCTTCTTTATCTGCCTTTCTTAATGGTTGGGCAAGTAGTCTCCCGTTTGAAGGTATAACTCACAGGTTTGCGGTTGCAATGATAATTATGCTTTTCAACGATAAAAGAAGTTGCAAGTACTTTCACCTACGCCAACACCTTAGAAGAGAAAAACCAACAGGAATATGTCTGGCTTTCAAATTAGCCTTGGGATAACATTATAATTTGAAGTTTTTATGAAAAGATGAAGCTACATTGGGGAATACTTTTGCTCTGCAGCATTGCTGGCTTTTTAGCCTGTTTCAGCTCAACATAGATTTTTCCTTGGTATATTTTGTTGCACGTAGCCTGTGATGAAATTTAGACCATGTCATTCAAAAAGAATGCGCACTTCTTAATTGTTGCTTTTATTTTAATTTTAGTATAAGGTCTATCTAATCTACTCAATTGCTTGTTTTTGCAGGCTAACCTTGCCTTTGCTGCCATCAAAGACAGGAAAGCAATTGGAAAGGTGATGATCGTTCTGGATGATTTTAGAACTGTAAGATCTAAGCTTTGAGCTGATCGGAGTTAAGCTGGGAAGGGGTGGAGCATCTAAATTTTGGCTCTTCTGTGCCATAAAGACAGACCTGAAGTATTCCTGTGTTTCTTTAGTTTATAAGAGTAAAACTTGAGAATTGTTGGCCAGATATTTACGTCTATAAGCCCCACTCCCACACTCTCTTGACAAATAAAGGGTTAAATTGCCATGGCTATACTTCAAAATCCTTCCATGTACATACTATTCCAGATTAGGCATTCGACATTATCGCTTTGGTGAATAATATGAGTTCGAAAGTATTAATTTACAATAGAATGACAGTTTGATTGTTTGGTACCTGGGTCATGTGTAAAAGAGCACCAAATGACCAAGAGGACAGTACTCAATTCTTTATACAAAATGAGAACAACAGGGCCACAAAGTAATTTGCTTGTAGAAGGACGAAAGCCAAAGGGGAAGACAGAAGTGCATTCCTACATTTTATATGTAATAGTATTACCAACATATTAAATGTAATAGTATTACCAATAGAGTAAAATCTTTCTAGGATATTTACAGATTCGGGTTTCATATATACACAGGATGACAAGAATATATGGGGCAAGCAGTTCCAAGAACAAGTCTATCTAGGTCTACTGTCAGTTCTCAGAAAGCATATGTGTTCTTGCTGCAGCATTTCCCCTCCTTGTAAAGGATCAAAACTGCACCTGTAGAAACTGAGAACAACGGAAAATCGATGTGTGAGAGAGAGGAAAAACCTCAAAAGTTGAGTCATATCATATCAGAATATTGCTTAGGCGCAGGGTTGAAAACTTTGATGTTTCCCATATTCTTAATTTATCTTTAGCCTTTCTATATCTACAGAATTAAAAGAGGATCAGTTAAAAGATTCTTGTGACATTGATCTCGACTATAAATTCCAAGAAGCCATCAAGGAACAATTTCTTAATTGAACTGGAATAAACCTCGAAAGTTAAGCTGGAAAGAACTGTAAGTGCACATAGTTATAGAAAAGTTACAACAACATTTTAAACAAGTTGGAACATCCACAATAAAAAGGAGTAAACAAAAAAAAAAAGGACAGAACAATTCCATACTTTCCATCCATTCCAACAATGACGACGGTATTCTGAGATCCAAATGCCGCAATGAATTGAGTATCTTCTGGCAAGTGGAACCGAGCAAAAGACCATTCAGAGCTGAAATATTTTGGTAAAACCCCTGGAAAAATGTTGGAAAGATTAGATAGCAACAGAAATAAAATAAAAGTAGCATTGTATGTATGAATAATACGAAAACGCCACAGAAAAAAAAAAAAAAAAAAAAAAGAAGCTATGTAATACTTTTCTTTCTGATGTATCAAATGAAGATTTGTAAATCATTCCAGTGTCTGAAACTATTTGGTGACATTTCAATTTTACCTCTCATAAAAGACAGCGAGGAACCAGGATTGGCACCAGCGTTCGGAGAAATGAGAGCATCAAGGGAAGTTGAAGAATTCGGGTGAACCAGAGGTTGCGCTTGTGGGGCACTTGAATTAGCATATGAATCCTCCCCAGCAACTCGAACCCTTAGGCGGAATATGTGTACTGTACCTTTGTCACTCGATGTTGCCAACCATTGGGCATTTGGGGAGAGAGCAATACCATAAATTTCTGCTCTGTCCACTCCCCTACGTACCTACATGGAGGCAAGAGATTAATACGAGACTTCCTTGAAAGCTACCATTCCTCCTAAAGAATCTAATTGAACAGAAGTTATCATCACTGTAAGGCTCTCAAACTTCGATACGCTCACGTGAGTCCAAGACACTAGAGGTTCCCGGAAAGAAAAATGCTTCAAAATATTTCAATTCATGATTAATAAAAAACAAATGGGGAGGAAGTGCAATGGAAGAACAGATTGCTGAGTAATTGGGCTGACTCAGTGGTCTATCATACGTGGAGACCTCACAGTCATAAAAACTGTCTGGAAAGGGCTATCTACTATCTAAACACATATCATATATATTCATGATAATGAAAATCCAAAGTGAAACATGCTACCTCTTGTAAACGCGTCCCATCCACTGTGTTGAAGATTCTTATCAAAGTCCCCTTTGTACTAGCAGTTGCAAGAAGCAAGCCGTCCATTGTTAATGTAAAGCATGCAACATGAGAATCATGAGCATTAATTAACTTTGTCAAATTTAACCCAAAGTGTTCAATCCGAACCTGTCCTCGCTGAAGACCTGGGCAAACCAGCACAGATGTATTTGGATTGTGTGAGAGGCAGCACAACCCCCTCGGATTTGCCAGAGTCTCAATCTGGTGAAGCAACTTCAAATCCATAAAGTTGTAAACATATATCTTATGCTCAAGAACAACAACAATGCGATCCTCTCTTAATTTCACTGCACGAACCTCAGACCTAAATGCAAATTCACCAATGCAGCGGCTTTGATGATCATCCCAAATTATAACTTTGTTTGGCGGATACTGGGAATTAGCTCCTCCACCAACAAGTGCAAGAATGTTGCACCGAAATAGCATCTCAACAACTTTAAATCCACCGCTTTTTAGATCACGTCTGAAAGTTTCCTTGAAAGGGTCACAGTTGTATATACGAAAACCACGGCTTGTCCCGGCAGCAAAGCAGCCATAATCCTGATTCCAGGAAACTGAAAGTAACTCTGTTTCATCATTGTCGTTCATTTCACCTCCAAGTTGGTTAAGAGAACCAATAGCCCCCCTTTCCGGGGATTCATATGTGCCAACCCTATTTGGTGGAAGTATTCCTCTAGATGATGAACTCATGTGGGAAGATGCCACAGTCTTCAGCAGTTGCTGCAATTCAAAAACATGTGAAACCACCGGTCAGTGGCATGCAAAGACATCAAGTCACAAGTTAAATTCAGCCACAACAAATAAGAAATTCAACTGCTAACTCTTAGAATAGAAGAGAAAGTGCAAAAATGGGTAAATCAAGTTATTGATAGTGGAAATAAAAGGGCTCAAAAAGAAGAAGTAAAAAAAAGAAAAAAAAAGCACCTCAAGTGTTTCCAAGGTGAAGGAAGAACCCTATGTTTTGAACAACAACCCATACATTCTAGAATCGGAAAGCAAAAACAATCGGAGGTAAATAATGAAGTTTCTCTGACAGTTCTCTACTCAAGTACAAGTAGAAAAATAGCCATACCACATGACACTTCCAAAAAAAAAAAGAAAAAAAAAAGGAATCAAAGGTAAATTTACTGAATTCGGACAAGAATAACTAGAAAAGAACCTACGACACACATAATGCTGCACCAATGTCAATATCCACATTCTACCAAACTAGTTAGAACCTATCAACATTGCAAAAGCATTAAGCTAATGAGCCAATGTCAGCCTCTATGGAAGTCCAACCAACATTGGAAGGACCAGAATGCTTTACCCTCCTGCAAAAAGTTACCTCCACTATAACCCCAGACAGAAGAAGTCAATGCCCTAAACTTCATACTAGCTTATCCCCTTATAACTCTGAACAGCATCCCTACCCCAACACAAGAAGACAAATTAAATAATACCCATAATTCCTCTCCCAAAATCTAAACCAAATCTCCAACATCCAATGACAATACTCCAAACTTTCTTAATTACTTGCATTAATACAAAATTTAAGCCTCTGAGCTCAAAGTGAACTTTTTTTTTTTTCTTTCTTTTGGGTCGATTACAAAGTCAAAGAAAAGTCAACCAATTTGCATCATAATTCAAGAAGGAGAATGAACACATCAAAACAAAGAAAACTATACTTTGTAGATTAATTAACATTACTGTTAAAAATATTATATACATCAAGAAACAAAGAATGAAAGCTAATCACCCCCTTACAAGCAGCTAAAACCAAATCAAACCCTTCAAATAGTGCTATCAAATACAGATTATTAAAAGAGAAAATTTAAAGGATTATGAATCAAATTTTCCAGGAAAGAATCAAATGGGTCGGAGAGGAATACGTAAAAATAGAGAAAAAGAATGGAAAATTTCATATAAAGAGAACGAAAAAGAAAATTCAAAATTGGGTTCGAAGCTCACCAATGAACGAATAGAGAAATTTCGAAGGCCTAACCTTCGTCCCGATCGCAGACACTGACACCCAATATCTGGCTCTTTGCCCCCACACCACGACAATAACCTCTCTCTCTCTCCCTCTCTCTCTCTCTCTCTCTACTGGTACTTAATATAATTATTTTTGTTATAAAAAATATCATTTCTTTTCTTCCCCTTTACTCGTCTTTATTTATCCCTTACGCTAACTATGTCGTTTAAAGAAGTCTTCCGTCGTTTACACCACTTTGATTCATCGACTGATATTGATTTATTTATTTATTCGTTGCACGATTCTCTTTTGTTTTTTCCAAAAGAAGAAAGGGTGCGTATTTCTATGTTCTGATCTTAACATAATAAATCTAATTCGAACCCATAAAATTTGAAAAATTGAAAGAGATCCGAACAAAACAAAAGATGTGAGGTTGCAACTAGTCTCACCCAAAAACTATATATATATATATATATATAGATAATTTTGTCACTTAAAAGAAATAAATTTCATACACATAATTCAAATACTATTATAGTTTCTTAGAATGGGTGTATTTTATCTAAAACACAATTGAAAGATGTATTTTCTAAAACTCACTATTAAAGGATTATATTTTACTTCATTTCTATTTTTTTTAATTATGTACTTTAATGTAGTTTATAAAATCCTAAACCGAAATTGTGTTTTATCAACAATTTGGATAAATTTTTATGTAATTCAAACCTCATCATTGCATATTTGAATAATTTTATTCAAGTAATTTTTATCTATATATTTTATATTTAGATGTAAGATATTTGTTAGTCCAATTTAAAAACATAAAATAAATTTATAAGTAACAACAGACAAAAACCACATAAACCAACCTAAATCGTATTAACATAGATACAGTTTGTTTAATTTGTGATTTCTTTTGATCATTTATCCGGATCGTTTATGGCCGGCCTACCCTTAGCTCAACAGAGCCACGAACTAGGTTGGGTTGCACATACTTGATCACGACACTGGCCTAATTCGGCTCAAATTTTTGTATCAACCCACTCATATTTGTATCTCTAGATCACAATGAACCGTTTAACCCACGCATTTGTTACGGGTTACATACGAATTATAATAAATTGATAATAAAATAATTATTTTATTATTTATAATAGTTAATAACTTTTTACATTATAATGATAGTTAGCTAAAATCTGATCGAATATTATTTAGGATATTACAAAATATATTAATATTGAAATAGATTAATGATTGATTTTATAGCTTTTGTTTTTCTTTCTTTTGTCCTTCCTCTTCGCTGCAATTAAGGGGAAAAAAGTTAGGATAAGAAAGAAAAAATTAATTCAAGTTTTTTTTAAAAAAAAAAAAGACAATAAGGAATTTTTGTTGTTAAAAGATGAGGTATTTATTTTTGAATATAAATAAATGGATTACCTAATTAATTTTCATTTGCTTGATTCTTTTGTCGACATTGTTTTGGATCTGATATAGAAAAAAAAAACTTATTATTTACATAATGAATAAAATGTTTTATATTTTTTAAAAGGTAGCATCAATTAATAGTAGTTTTTTTTTACCTTTATGTAATTTTCTTTGGATTAGGTATTTTTGGATCTAGTAGTATAATTGGTATTGCTTCTGTTTCTCGGATGGTTGACGATGGTGGAAGTGATAATATGGTCGATTAATCATCATCAAATATTTTTGATACAATTGTATCAATGAGGGCTCCTCTAATCCTGAAATAAACTTGAAATATTTTTGTTTGTCCACATAATTGCTTGATTATTGGTGATAATATTGTTGGATCAGTATAATTTTCTTGTATTGTTAGGAATCGAGCATTGTTTTTTTATTAGAGCTTGAGCCACTTTTCCAAATATTGTGATAATGGTGTATCCTGTTTCATCTTAGATTCTGGTATTTAATTTGTACTAATAGAAATAATAATGTAGGGAATGAGTTTAGTGTAAAGAATAAGAAAAGATATTTTGATTAATAATTGATCTTATAAATTATTTTTTTAATGAGTGAATTAGTCAAGGAAATGCTAATGTAAATTATTTAATTATATGTTGTACCATAGAGTTGGAGTTGATGTGAGATGACCATGTATATCGCACCACCATCTATTTTATGCTTCACGGACTTGTCTATAGTATTGTGGGCATGAATAATAATACCAACCTTGATATACTTCAAATTTAAATATTTTTACTTTTACTATGAATATGATCTCCTGAAGGTAAAAAAAATTGATATTAGTTTAAATTATTATATAAAATAGTATTTTTATTAATATTATTATATTTTACTAACTTATTGGTTTAGATGATCTAATTGGTTTAATTCTGTAATTATTTTTCTGTTTTGTAATTTTTGTTACTCCGGTGGTTGTGTTTCTCTTAGAATGGGAGCTAGAAGGAATTCAACATGTCGAGTTGTATGTTGAAATCTGAATAATAGATTGATAAAAAAAAATATAAAGGTTAATACTGAATTCAACTAAATAGAATGAGATTTTATTTTTATTTTATAGATAAAAGAAGTATAAGGGATAGTTATTACCTTTTTTAATGTATTAGTTTTTGGTATATCTATGTTTATATAATATATCGTTGCGCTGTACTCGCAATATATATATTTTCTATTTAGTACAAAAGCTTATTTTAGTTAGTATGTAATTGAAAGTGAAAAATAAATAGTTTTATATATAGAGATAAAATATAGTTAGTTATTACCTAAATATTATTTTACTGTCGTCGATGTAAAGATGGTTATGATTGGTTCTTCTATAGTTTGTAGAATATCTGCAGTAAAGTTTTTTGTTGTTTCTTCTCATAAAGTGATTTGTGGTTTTTCGCTCCTATAATGAAAATAAAATAATATTAAAACATTATTAGAATTAAAAAATAAGAATTTTTAAATGTATGATTTTCAGTAATAAATAAATTAATTACCTAATATTTTGTATTTTTAGCGTTCATCTTGGTGTCATTTTTTCCTTGTTATTAAAAAAGAAAACACAGAAATAGATTAAAAAAAATAAAGAGAATAGGATTTGAGAGTTTGTGTAATTATTAGTCAGTATTAATAAGAAAATAATAACACTTGATAAGATGTCATGAACATCTAATCTAAAAGATAGTTGATCAAAATTTATGAAGTAAAATTTGTGCATTGGAATGTTTATTGTTGGGGTTGCTATTGGAGTAAAGGACATTGCTCTGGAAAATTAAAGCATTGCGGCATGAGGAATGACTTTGTATTTTGGTTTATTTGGTGTGATATTAAAATTACTAATTTGGTATATTTGTCCTTCGGTTATCTGTTGTGATATGTGATCTCCATCTAGGGCTTTAATTATTCTATGGATTACTTTATACTGCGTTGTAGAAAAAAACTATTTGATCATTATATGATATTATATAATGTTAAATACACCAAAGGAATATATGCATTAATTATATTAAATTATAATAAAATATGATATGAAGTAATTTGACATTTTTTTTCACCTCGTGATCAATTAAAACGGAATCTAGACTTATCAAACATCTAGTTGTATAGTCATTGTTGTGCCATAGTTTGCTAATACGAACTTCAATTGGTTCATATATTTCATTTGGCTTAAGAGACCATATTGGTGTTGCCATTTGTTTAACTGCAAAATGAGAAAAAAAAATTAGTAAAATATAAATAAGATTAATAATAATCGAAAATCTTATGTATAAAATGATAGGAAATGTATATATAAATCTACATTAATATAAGGTTTTCAAAATGTTTAGTATTAGGTTTATACTTACGTTATATTTTGTAAAATTTCTTTATAAATGATGTTTAATATAATTTAGATATTTATTGATGGATTCATTTATTAATATGTATAATCCTTTAGAAGATGTTATTTGTGATAATGCTACATATAATTGACTGTGTAAAAATTTTATTCTCTAAACAAATACTTATTTTATTT
>JXTB01000046.1:691614-728013 GCA_002914805.1 Parasponia andersonii
CATAATATGTTTTTGTAGGAAATTATCATCTTTTTAAGGCAAATGTCCATCTTGATTCATTTATAATTATTTCTATTCTTAGAATGTATACTTTTTCATTTTCATTATTTGAATTTATTATTTGACCTTCTATAATTTCATTTGTTAATTATGTAATAATAAGTTTCGTACCGTTACATAGTTCCATTGATTGGTTTAAATTCTATAATAATATTATTGGAGTTCCAACTTTAAGATTTAATTCGTGTAGTGGTATGCCATTAAAATTTAAAGTGTGTAAAAATTTTTGAGGATATAATAAATTGAGTTCATCAATGTTTTCAGTTGAAGCTATTATTATATCATAATTATAATAAATTCTTAATTCGTTTGGTATTAGTGATAATATATACTTATTTATATCATCTGTTATTTTATTTTTTGGAGTTATTATTGCCCTATGTTGTATATAGTTAATATTATTAAATTTTTATTCAAGATTGTCGTATATTAATTTTGAATTTTTTTATTGGATTTGATTTGTATTGTATTATATATTTTTCTGGTACTTTAATACATGTTATATCTTCACTTTCAGAATCTTTTATTTCTTCTTCGATACAATTTCTAATACTTAATATCCATTTTGAAAATTCTATAATTTCTTTTTTTTTTTTTCTTGTTCTGTAGTGTATGGGTTTTTGAGTCTTATATTTTCTGTTAGGAATAATAATTGAAAATATGACCACAGATAAGAATTATTTATACTTGCATTTATTATGTCTTCTTTTGTTCTTGCAGGGATAATGAGTAAAATTTGTCTGAAATCATCACCTAATATAATTGTCATTTCACCAAAAGATTTATTAAAGTTATTTTTTAAATCTTGTAATATTTTATCCAAAGCTTCGAAACAGTGTTTATTATTCATCGGTGCTTTATCCCACAATATTAGTGTTGTTTTTTTTTAATATTAATTTTGCTAATTGAGTCCCTTTTTTGATATGGCAAGTAGAAAATTTATCAGTTGATAAAGGTATTCGAAATCTTGAATGTGCAGTTCTGCCTTGAGGTAATAACAATGAGGCTATTCTAGATTATGCAACTGCTAATACAA
This sequence comes from Parasponia andersonii, assembly GCA_002914805.1. Lineage (NCBI taxonomy): Eukaryota > Viridiplantae > Streptophyta > Magnoliopsida > Rosales > Cannabaceae > Trema > Trema andersonii. The sequence goes on from JXTB01000046.1 coordinate 692,711, forward strand.
TTTCATTATTTGATGTGATTTTTATAATAATTGTATTCCATAAATAAGTATTTCCAGTGCCTCTATGTCCATAGATGAAGAGTACGTTTTATTTTTTGTTGTTTAATGATTTGATAATTTGTTCATAGATATAAAGTTGTTCATTATTTAGATTTTTTTCTATAATATTTTTTTCTTTTTTTAGTTTATTGATGTCGTAGTCAAGTTCTTCTCGCAAGAGTTTGTTATTCAATCATCAATTAATGTTCCCGTTGGTAAGGATAAATTAAAATTAGTTAAGCTTGATGAATTTAAGTTTAGTTATTTTTCTAATTCGTATAATATATAATTGTATAATTCTTTTTTAAGAATTTGAAATTTTAGATTATTGAATAAGATTTTAATTTTGTGTGAACCATCTTTTATCATAAATTTTTAGTGATTTTCAGGTAATATTGTTGGGTTATTAATGTTACAAAATAATAAAATTATAGCAAATAGTTGTCATATTTGATGCGGTGTTGACCACAATGAAGCTCTCAATATTGATTCGTTCTATTCTTCATCATCTCCTAATAAACTTAATGCATTACATGGTACTTGATTTATTGAATATGTTATATTGTTAATAGTTTGTAAAGATTTAAAACATGTTGCACCTTTTTGATGATTTAACAATAGCTTCAAATAATATAATTCTCCAGAATTTGGATGGACATAAAAAGTTCGTCCAATTAAGTATCCAAATTTTCTGAAGTCCAAATTTTATTTTTATTATTCTATACCCATTTAGTGGGAAATTGTATATATGATTATTGTATATTAAATTTATTTATTTCTATCCATTCTGTTAAATATGCTTTCTGAATTCCTAGTTGTCTGATTACATTATCGAGTCGTTGATTTGAATGAAATGTTATGTTTTGCATATATGGTAAATAGATTGTTAATCTTTGTATTGCTAAATATCTATAATATATGGAATATTCATACAATCTCCACATAGCTTCATACGGTGTTAAGCACCGACAATTAATGTAATTTTTTATTTAATCTATTTCTTTATAAATAATTTGTCTAGACTGTTCTGTACAGATATTATCTTTTATTACTGCTCTTATTCTATTTGGGCTTTTTGTTAGATATTTAAATAAATATTTTATTAATATTGATTCTAAACATATTTCAACATTTATATGGGCACAAAATTTTAAACATAGGTCTTTATTATAAGGGACTACAAATCTGTTATCTAATTTAATATTTTCTTTTTGTACATAAAATATTATATTTCTACATTTATAATTAATAAATCCATTTTCTTCAATATTTGTTTCATTTTTAAATTGTCTAAGAAATTTTTTAGAACATACAGAATTTTTCATGCACGGAGTATTTGTTTTAGCGATTCTACATGGTCCATGCATCATAAATTCTACTATAATATTATATTCTTCCTGGGTTTTTTCAGAGTTTGGTATTTCAACTGAAATAAATTTATCTATTTATGACGGTTTGTATAGTTTCTCATTTAGAGATAACTAGAATAAAATTGATAATGAGGTAAAGCACCCTTTTGGAATTTGATGACGTATATATCTACATTACAAAATAAACAAAAAAAAAAAAGATGTGTTAATTTTAATTAAGAAAGGGAATTAATGCTTTTTATAATATATTTTGATTTATTAAGTAAAGAGATATGATCTAACCTACAATAATTGTTCTAAAGATTTTTCAATTTTTATAATGGATAAAATTTGATTTAATTTCATTTTAAAAATTTTACAATTATATCAAATCTATCTTTAAGTTTTTGATCGGGAATTTTTCTCAAAGCACGAGTAATTTCAGGCCATTTAGGATTGCATGTAAATGCTATGAATAAATCAGAGTTTCCATACTATCGGCATATTACTATTGCATCTTGATAGTTTTGAATCATATATCAAGGAAATCTAGCGTGGCTAGATGGGAGAATACTTCGTTTACCAATTGCTTTAGCATCTGTATCTCCTCTAATAATGGAATCTTGGATACCTTAATAAACTTCAGATCTTAAATTGTTTTGATTTTTTCTGATATAATCTAACCAATCTTCTTCAACGGAAGCATATACATCGACTACATATTATTGAAAAAATCTTCCACCTCTGAATAAAATGTTATTTATATTTTTGCATTATTGTAATTGATAACAATAGAATGCTCTAATGAGTATTCTATTTGTTGAAGGTCATTTACGTGGTCCATTTATATTCCAACTTAAATCGGTTCTATAACCATCTTCTCCAGATAGAAATAAGAGTGGATATTGTAAGGCCATATATAGTCAGTGTAATTTTGTGATTCTTTGTAAATTATTTGTTTTATCTTCGATTATAATATCCCTTCCTTCTTTGTATTCATCAATATCTCTAACAATTAAACCTCCTATATCAGTTGATGTAGGTAATTCATACTGATTATTATCAATAGGTCATCATCTTATCAGTCTTAATTTCATGGATAGAATTTTATTTTCATTATATCTATCTTTAACCATGTGAAAAAGCTTGATTAATTTGTTGTTTTCATCAAGCATTTTCAATAAATTTTCTGTAATTAGTTTTGTTAATTCTTTTGATGCATTATCAAATAAGAATGTTGATATTCAGTTTTCATTTTTATTTTCCGTGTCATATATATATATATATATATATATATATATATATATATATATATAATTGGGCAAATTTTGGAGGATTATTATTGGTTAGTAATAATGATTCCATAAGATGATATATTTGGTCTCTGATTTTAAAAATATATAGACCGTCAGAAATTTTTTGTATTTTATTCTATATTTACTCCAAAAGAAATAAATACAAACATAGAATTAAAAATTTGAATATTTTTACAGAAGTATATGCGTAAAGTATCTCCATAATAATCAAGTAATTGATCTAGGAGAGGAATAGGATTTTTGGGTATGAAAAATTTGACTTTTCTATTTTTATAGTATAAATTATATTTCAGGGGACAGGTTTTTTTGATGGACTCGTCAATCTGAAAAAAAGCGTCACAATATTCACAGATGTAAGAGCAATTTCTAAGAACGTGATATTTAATTATATCACATATAATACAATATTTGAGAAATACAGGATCAGTGGGGTTATCTAAAGTTAAAGTTTGTGATAATGAGAGTTTTTTTTTCTTTTTATTTTTGTAGGAAGTAAGAAAATTACTTTGTCTATCAGGATCAATTGATGTTGATGCCCGACTGAATGAGAAAAGTATATTTCAGAATTTTCAGAGCTTGATATTGAAATAAGCTCTTATTGATATATATCTTCTGAAATAATACTAGAATTTTCATATTGATAATTCGAGGTATTACTATAATTGCATACGGAATCTTCATTTAGAAGATAATGATGACGTTGTTTTCGTTGACATCTTGATGATAAAAAGTCTTCGGACATTGTTTTATCATTTATTTAGCTAAAAACATAGATGAAGGTATTACTATGTTAATAAGTTTTGTTCAAATCTTGTAAAATGTTTAAATGATATTATTTATTGGAGAAATTACTGAATCTTTTTTCTTGGCTTTTCTTGCATTTATTTATTTCATTCTTTGTTAGGTTTCTCTATATATATTTTATTAATTTAGTCTGGATAATTACTTTTGATAATATTTTGACATTATTATAGTGAGGCATTTTAGAATGTTTTTGTCTATAATTCTCGGATATTATATTGCAGCATATTCTTTTTATTGTTAATATTATTATTGTAGTATTTATTGTCGTTAATAATAAATCTTACAAATTATTTTTTTAAGAGGAAATATTTCTTATATATTGTTGTTATTATTTTTCTCATTATGAATATTATTATTGTATTATTAGTTGTAGATTAACACCTTTCTAATAAATCTTATAGATTATTTTTTTTAAAGGAGATATTTCCTAAGGAAATGTAATGCTAGTCTGTAATTTAGCTTAATATTTTTTGTCTTTAATTATTTGATATTATTTATTACTTCTTTGTGTAACATTGATTCAAAATGCTTTTTTTAAAGAAAAAAATGTAATTATGTATTTTTAGGGTATTTATTTTGGACGAAATTTGTGATTTTTTTTATCACATTTTTTTTTATCCTATAAGCTAATATTTTGTTATTAACTAAGTTTTGTCTCTCCCTCTCCCTCTTTTTCTCCTTTCGTTTTTTTTTTATTTTTTTTTCGCTCTATATAATAATAATAATTTTTTGACCTATTCACAAATTTTATATTTATTTTAATTTAGTTGATATTATTTTCTAAATATAATATGATTAATGCTTATAATTCTATTTTTTTCGCTTAAAGAGGATTTTTTTTTTTCATATTAAAAAAAAAAAGAGAGAAAAGGATATTACTATGAATTTGTGTTGTTTAAATCTTTCCTACACTTTAGTTTGTTCAGTACTATTTTTGGTAGAAATTATATAAGTGAGGGCTTTTAATTAAAATAGACAAAATACTACATCACGTATAGAATAGAGTTAGATATATAATATAAACAAAATTGGTTGAATAGCCTTACAATAATATGATAATGTTACAACTATATTAATTATAATTTACTTTGTTTCTTTTCTTCTCTCCCTCCGCACTAAAATTCTCATCTTCTTGTCAATGAATGTAGTCAATTTCTTCACCATCAATTACACATCTGATTTCTTGTATCTATTATAATTACATAATAATATCTTTAGAAATATAACCAGATATATAACTAGAGATATGTAATATTTGGTTCAGATGCATATAGGTATTATCAATATATGACAAGTTTATAAGATGATATATTTCTATATATTTATCCAGCCACCTAAGAGATAATTTTTTGTTTATATAACGAAAATATTTCTAGCAATTAGATAAACATATAGAAAATTATCGATATAATAGGTGACTTGCCATATATATTATACCAGTCAAATAACAGTAGCAAGATCGTAAGAATATAGTGAAGAACTGCCCAAAAACTATCAGGTGAATAAGGATTGGCATAGAGACAGATTAATAAAAATTATGAAGAATTTTGAAAGGGAAAAGTGGGAAAAAAATGGTTAGACAGGATTTAAAGGGGAGAAAGACAAAGAAGAGAGGAAGTAGAAAATATTCGATTTTAAGACCCACGTATATATGAAAAACTGAAAAAGGAGTAAGAACTCAACAACTTCTTACTATAATACTCAAAGTACAAAAATTCTTAAGTTATTATTCAAGAACAAATCAGGCCTGAAATGAAGGTAGAATACCAAACAACCAATTTTTCATAGTACTCAAAGAACAAAAATTGTAAAATGACTCGTTAATAATAAATTAAGCAAAGTTTAGTATACGGTAATAAGACCCATTATGTACAATAATCTTCGGGCAGTTATTTCACTATACATGACCAAGTAGTGGATACTCATCATTGCCAAATGTATAGATAAATGTAGAAAATGATTGGAAAAGGCTAAAACAGAAATAATTAATTAAAAAAGAGAAAAAAAAAGGCGGCAGAGAATGTTGAATAAAGATGGTTAAAAGAAGACTAAATATAATTGACTAATAAAAAGAGGAAAAAGATAAGAAAAAGAAAAAACTAAGGAAAAGGTCTTAAAAGAAAAAAGCAAAAAGGGAAAAAAAAAAAAAAGAAATATATGAAATATATAGGGCACGAAAAGAAGCATAACAATATTTAATAATAGCTAATTTGATAGGTAAAATAAAATGATTACACATAATAAATGCAATACAAATAACACTTATTAATGCTGGAGACAACAAAATATAACCAAATTGAAATATAAAAGAATTTAATAAAATATTTCAATAGTTTATAAGACTGAGCACAGTAACAGGAAAATAAATAGATCAATACTACATTAATAACACAAACAATAGACATTAATTAACAAAAAAATAAAGTACCTTATATAACATAAAAAAAGAACAACAAAGTGAAGATAGACAACAAAGCATTATAAATATGTATGATACTTGAGATCCTTTGCAGAAAAATATTTGGAATTAAATCCCAACCAAGTACAGATTATACACAGGGGATAGAAAAAGGATAAAAAAAAAAATAGTGGATGTAGTGGAAGAAAGTAACAGTGGATGTAGCAGAAGAAAGTGATAATGAAATTAGCTTATCAGCAAACCATAAGCACAGAGATAGATAAAGAAAGATAAGATATACAGCATACAGTGAATGACTAGAATATATACAGACCAAGAAATATATAAAAAGTATTGAGTTAAAGATAAACAGATGGCAATGCCCCTAATACACCGTGTAATAATAATAATTAAAAAGAAAAGAGTCAAAAGCTTACTAAGCACAGATACCTAAAGGAAATAAAGAGAGAGGGTGAGCTATATTTTTCTAAAATCCTAAAAAAAATGGGAGAAAAAAGATTAAAAAAACTCTAAAAATATACCAAAAAAAAAAAGAATTGCATGATTGCATTTACGATTTTTTTTTATCTTTTGCTTTTTTTTCCTCTTTTAATCTCAATAATATAACTGACTCAAAGCAACATTAATGAGGTGTTATACACAGTAACAAAATCTTAAATACGAATAGACAGGATATCTATAGCAGAAGCAGAGCTCATAATTAACATAGAAAAAATCTGCAACACATGATAAATATCAACACCAAAAAGGAGAAAAAAAATGAAAAGAAAAAGACATTCAAGAATGATCCAGAAAATAATAGATAAATTTGAAATCACGCAGGAAATTAGCACATATATTTATTCGTCAGCATATTCTTGCAAAAACTAACAAAAAGCCCAATAAAAATAGATGAAAAAAATAGATGCAGCCCAAAGTAAAAGAATGTAGCTGCAAGATAAGTAAAAACAGAGAGAAAAAAGATGGAAAAAAAAAAAGAGAACACAAACAGAGACAATTATATAACAAATTATTACAAAGAACAGAGATAAAATCAAACTATATATATAACAATATATAAGAATAAAATTGCAAGACGAAAAAATACCAGACAAAGAATGCACCATACCCACAAAAGGAACCGAAAGAGCAAAGAAGCGACAAAACTCATATCTAAACTACCCGATCTATACGAAGAAACCAAAGATAAGGAATCTAATCTACACTAAAAAAACCAAAGATCAAATAACAGGAGATTTAAAAAAAAAACAAAGAGCATAAAACAGAAAATAAAAAAAAAAAGGAAAGGGAAAAAAAGGAGAAATGCCTGGAATTGTAGAATACCATGAAATATTGCAAAAAAAAAAAAAAAAGAAAGGAAGGCATGATCGAAGAAAATAAAAACCAAACAAAAAAAATAAAAGAGATAAAGAGAGAGCATCTGAGAAGATAGGAAGATAAAAGCATATGCACAAAAATAGAGAGAACAAAGAATACCAAACGGAGAAACCAAGGACAAAAATCAATGAGATACCCAAAAGATCCCACCCAGGCCCTCAGTGAAAGCAACAATTATGGGGATATAAAAGGAATTAAAAAACTCGCACGAAATTACTAAAAAGCCACTTTTACAACTATTCCTCAGTACACCCAAAGGATAAAAACGTAAATTCACAATTAAAGTCTAGGGAACAAAAAAAAAAGAAAAAAAAAACGTATCACTGTTTCTATACAGTGATCCATCCCCGACTTTGGATATAAATAATAATATATAATCAAACTAATCAATTTTTAAAAAGAAAAATCAAAATAATTGACACATAAAAAGAAGTTATAGAATCTTGATTATTGAATGCAATGATATTTAATTGCTTTCGTGAATGTATAAACAACAAAGTGGAGGTGTTGGTGGATTAATTTATGATAAACAATCCCCTCAAAAAAATTTACAATAAACAAAATTTAACACACACAAAAAAGGAAGTAGCAATCTTAATTCGTCATTTTTTCCCTAACAAGTTTATACATAAAATTAAATTATGAATTAACTAAAAAAAATCTCTGAACTCTGATTCTTTTGCAATTTAAATATTCTGTTTTGAGTTTCTTTAAAAAAATTCACATTTTGAAATTCAAAAAATTTGTACCATTTTTTCATATTTTAACAAATTAGTTCCCAAAACATTGCAAATCCAAATTTAGGTTATCTTATTCTTATTTCAAAACAATTAAAACATTTACAAAAGACTTTATTTATTTTTTAAATCACAAAAGACTTCATTTGAACTACCATAAATTGGGAAAAATATGTTCGGAAGGTAGAAATTTTTTGAATTTCAAATGTAAAGGTTTCCTTTTTTTTTCTTTTTTTTTTTTGCAAAAACTAAAACATAGAGTGGGATCACATTGAGAAGAATTAATCCTACCAGGAAGAAAACACCATACATACAAAACAAGTTTGAAAAGTAAATAAATAAAAAGAAAAAGGTTGTGTTAGAAAAAGATAAATATATATATTTATATATCAACACCGATAAATCCAGTAGGTATTTTTTTTACCTATGTATAAGTATTATTTTATCCAATTAAAATTCATTATGTATGTTTTTTCATGGTAAAATTTGGAGAGAGAAAAGTAAAAAATAATGAGTATTTGTTTATTATTTTTTTAATTACCAAAATTATAGTAGTCATTGAATCATAATGGCTAAAAAAATTGCTTGTAGATAGATGAAAAAAATACCTACTAGACTAAGACCTTTATATATAATGCAAGCACTACAAGAAAAATATGGATTTGTGCCATTTCATTTAGTGGTACCTGCACAAAAATGTCACGATATCAATATTTTAGTGTTATTACTTTAAAATGTCACTAAAATTTACATTTAGTAGTATTTTTCAAATGTCATTAATATTTTAATTTAGTGACTTTTAATCAAATGCTAATAAATTTTATCTTTAGTGGCAGTTTTAAAATGTCAATAATATTTTAATTTAGTTACATTTTAGAAATAGCACTAAATTTAGATTTAGCAATATTTTAGAAAATACCAATACATTTTAGATTTAGTAACATTTTAAAATGCCACATATTTATTTTAAAAGTATTGATTAATTTAAAAATTAGAGTAAAATAAAATATATAATCCGTACTCTTTAATAAGACTAACAAAATTAGGGAAAAAAAGAATATGAGTTTTACGTTTCCCTCTTTTATTTTTTTTTAATTTTAAGTATTATTACATATTAATTGATGTGTACAAGATTTATGAACTCATTATATTCTATTTAATAAAAAATATTATTAAAGAATCTAAGCATTATTTTCCGCATACTAATTAGATGATTAAAATATTAAGAAATACTAAAACGGACATCATGGGAAAGAAATTATTTTCATTAAAAAGTAATAATAACATAAAAAGATTCTCGAATATAAGTCAACTACGATTATTGAGCTTTTTCATTCATATCAGTTGAATAATTCCCACGTTTCTCTATTTTTTATTATTTTTTTCTTTTGTTTATCATCATAGTTCATATATAAATTGTACTCATTATATCCAATCAAACTGAAAGAAAAATGGTAAACGTATTAATAAAAAAATTATAAAAGGCAATAAATAGAATATTTTTCTTAAAATAAAAATTATGATAACATCAAAACATACTCTACAATAAGTTAATTTAGACGTCTTCAGATTCTTCATTCTTACTAGTTGTATTTATAAGAGATAAATGAATAGTTATACCATGCATATTTATTCTAACCAAACTAATATTCTCATTCTCAGCATCAGTAGATGCAGTAGTACAAACCGTACTTTGCAAATAGAGCTATAAATATGGGTGGCCCGGCCCGTTCGGGCCTGAGGAGAAATTCAGGTCAGGCCGGCCCACAAAGCATTTTTGAAGGCCCAGCCTAGCCCGATAGCCCGCAAGGCTAAAGTTTCAGACCGGGCTAAATCCGGGCCGGTCCGGTAATTTAAAAAAAATGAAAAAATAGAAAAATAAATAGAAAAATGAATCTTTTTCAATAAAATATAAAATTACTAGTTGTATACTTATTTAGTAAAATAAATAACTAAAATTAATAAGACAAATTTTTAAAAATAAAAGGGGGGAAAAAAAGTGTGCTGGACACCGGCCCGGCCTCCATAACCAGGCCATTCACACCCGTCCTGGCCCGCGGGCCAAGTGAGTAGGTTGTGGCCGGCCCTTGGGCCCGGCCCAAATTTTCAGGTATGTTTGCAAATAATACTCCACATTCTCCACATTTGACTGCACACTCATATTATAATAATCTCTAGGGTTTATTTTGAGAACAATATGTCATCCTTTGTTTTTAAGGTCTTCAATATACATTACTTGTTCTACTTGGGAAACTATTATAAAAGGCTCATTATCATTCATCAATCTTGAAAAATTTACTATTGTATAGTCATTCTCCTCTTTTATTCCACTTTTTGTCATCCAATCACACTTAAAAAACATAACTCGATTTCCAAGAGAATAATCTAGCTTAATGATATTTGTTAGTATTCCATAAAATATAACATCTCCTAAAATTGGATTTTGATCTCTACTACTTGAGAAACTTTGAGTTTTGATGGCCATAATCACTCCACTATTTTGAGTTTTCTTTTCCTTCTCAATTTCTTTTGTGTGAAACCTGAAATCATTTATTAGGTATTTTTTTATACCTACTAAAAATATTATTTGGTCCATGAGCTAAACACCTTAAATCTTCATAAACTTGGTTCTCGCCAAAATCATATAACTCTTCTACTTATTCACACAAAAAGAAAGTAGTAAACTTAATCTTATGAACCTATGAAGTCATTAAGCATATATAAGATTTTTGTTTTTTTAAAAAACTAAACTTTCTTTCAAACCACGGGGAAAATATTTGACTATGAATTAGATCAATGGTTATTTTAGATTGACGAGAATTTTGTTGAGCAACAATATTATGATGTTGTCTACAAAAGGAACGAACTAAAATAAGCCATTTTATGTGCACTTTAATACTATAATTTTATTGGGAAAAAATCTTACTCAATAAATGGGTCCACCACATTGCAATTAAATACCATATGTTGATGTGCCTTCACCTTAGTATCCTCGTCTAAAGTTTTTAGTTCTCTTTTTCCCAAGTGTCAACCTATTATTTAGAAAATAGGTAATCTTTCCTGAACTTGTTTCACATTACTATAATGTCTACATTTGCAATTGAATTTTGTTTTTACACCTTCTATGTACCGAGAACAAAATATCAAACATTCATGAGCTAAATAACCTTCTGCAATACAATCTTCTGGGTGATTTCTATTTCGTACGTATGACTTAACTTCGATAAGTACCTGCAATTAAACTAATATTAATAAGTTATAGTATTAATTGTTTAAAATTTCATTATGAGTTATTTGAAAAATATGACTTACCTGTCAATAGAGTACATACAATAGTATGTTGAAGGTCCAGTAATTCTTGCCTTAGAAGCTAAATGAACTACTAAATACACCATAATATCGAAAAATACAGGAGGAAAAATTTTCTCTAAATTATATGGAGTGATTGGTATTTTTTTTTTCAAGTCTCATAAACTCTTGTGGTCAAGCAATTTTTGAATATATTTCTTGGAAATAGTTGCTTAGTTTATTCAAATGCAAACGAATATGTGGCTTTGATATTCCCCTCAAAGCTAGTGGTAATAATTGTGTCATTATAATATGACAATCATGACTCTTGAGTCCATGAATTTTTCTTTTTTTCATATCAACGCATCTTGAAATATTGGCAGCATAACCATCTAGAACCTTGATCGTCTTCAACAAACTACAGAACTCACGTTTTTCTTCTTTTTTCAGTGAAAAACAAGTTGGGGTATGGTTAGTTTGTTGGATGTATTCTCTTTTGGGTGAAGTTCTAATCTAATACCCATCAATCTCATATCAAGACGCGCATTCAAATAGTCTTTATTTTTTGCTTCCAAATCTAATAATTTTATACACATTTTTTTTCAATATGCATCATATCTAGGTTGTGGCATAATAAGTTATCCTTCCAATGTGGCAATTAAAAAAATATGCTCATCTTTCTCCAATTATACGACAATGCAGAATTTTGAACTGTCTTCCAAATTTAATTTGGTAGCCATTTAATATATCCAATATCATGGAACTGCTTAATGGTATTGGTTACAGTCTTTTTTCTTTCGTTCCATCGAAAGACTTTTCATCATTTCTGAATAAATGATTATTTTCTAACCAACGTCGATGACCCATATAGCAATGTTTTAAACTACATTTTAACTACAAAAAGCAAGTGTCCTTGTGACAAGATGGATATGCCAATTTTCCTTTTGTACTCCATTCTAATAAGTTTGCATATGCTAGAAGTCACTGATAATCCATAATAGTGAAGCACACAAGTTAAACTTTATTTTCTTGATATATAAAAAGTTTCAACTCTAAATTCCCATAATTCCTTTAATTCCTCGATCAAGGGTTCCAAATATATATTAATATTATTTTCAGGTGCATCAGGACCAGGTATGAGCAATGATATAATGAAGTTAGGTTGTTTTATACGCATCTACGGGAGAAGGTTATATGGCACCAAAATAACTGGCAATGAGCTACGGGAAATACTTAATGTCTTAAAAAGATTCATTCCATCATAGGCTAACCTAAGTCTAATATTTCGAGATTTTGTAGAAAAATCTTTGTATTGGTGTTCAAAAGTCATTCACACCGGAGAATCTCTAGGATATCGCATACAATCATCATTTGTATAATCTTTTTCATAATGCCAAGTCATCAAATTTGATGTCTTTGATGACATGAGTAATCGTTGCAATCTCGGTATCAACGAAAATGACGCAAAACTTTTACTTTACTCCTATTTGAGAAAAAGAAATATAAACTTAGTCCAAATTTAGAAAATTTAAAGAAAAACATAAAATGAATTGCTTTATATTTATTACATACTTAGGTCTAGTGCAGACATCATATTCTTTGGCATCTGCACACTCCTTTATATATAAAATACAATTATTAGGGTATACATCAATCTTTTCATAACTAAGTTCTAATTCGTTGATTACCTTTGTTGTCTCATAAAATGAATTTGGCAATGTTTCACGTTTTGGTAATGCTTTTTTTAATAAATCAAGTAGTATGCTAAATGATTTGTTGCCCCATCCGCCAATGTATTTAATATGATATAATTGACTAATGAATGACAGCTTTGTAAAACTTTTGCAAATTGGATAAAGTTCCTTCTCTAAATCTCTCATCAACTTGTAAAATTCATTTGCCTTTTCATTTGGCTCATCGCCTTCACGTTCAGAATTATTACTCCCAAATTCATGTTCTTTTGCAAATGCATCATGTATGACCCTTTGCATATCAATGTTATAATTCAATTCATGAATATTATTTTGAGTTTCTAAATTTTGTGCAGCATGAGATGATGCTTCTCTATGAAGTACCCACTTAGTATACCCTTCTATAAACCTATCACATATAACATGTTCAAATGCTATTTCGTGAGTGATAGGTGTAACAATCCCACACTTCACACAAGGACATATAATCGTATTTTGATAACTAGTACTTTGAAATGCAAAATCTAAGAACATAACTACTCTTTTTTCATACGAGTCACTTAATCTGGACTGGTATATCTAACTCTTATCTATAATTAAATTCTTCTATAAAAACACAAAGTGATTCCTATGTGAATCTATAAGAAATTATTTTTCAAAAATTACATCAACATAATATATCATGAAGCAATTAGAGAAAAAAAAATACATTACTAATTTTATATCATATACAAATCTTAGTTGGATAGCTAGCTAGAATTATAAATTTAGATCAAATGAAATAAAAAAAAATATAAAAAAAATATAGCAAACATATAATGACCACATGTACGATCTTACTTGAACAACTATGGTCGGTCTTACTTGAACAATGAATCTTTAAATTGATATAAATTTACCTTTTCTTTGGCTAAAATATTTACCAGTTTATTGATTTATCTATTTTTCTTTCTTTTTATTATTTTTCTAGATATTATTTACACAAGTTAGAAAATTTTCATGGGGCAACTTATATAGTCAGTTTATATAATTTGACATTTAACTAATTCATGGAATACATAGAACGAAAAAAAGGAAGAAAATAAAAAGATCACATCAGTAAATACGTATTTGTTACCCAAAGATTAACTTGTGATGGACAATGATATCACTATGTCTTTTACTTTGTGCGTGAATAATCAAAAGTCACCATATAGTGTATGTCTAAACTTAATTATTTATGTGTTAGTGATGATTGTTTTGATTTTTCATTAACTATAATCTTTTTTATCCTATGCTCACACTAATCGCATTATATATATATATATATATATATATATATATATATATATTGTATTATAAACTCTATAACTCATTATAAGACTTTTTATATACAAGGGAGTGCACTGGATTAAAGACTTAACTGAAAATTTTTGTATTAACTAGACTGAATCTAACTATATAGATAATAGTGTTAATGAAAGATATATATATATATATATATATATATATATATATATATATATAAGGAATTATTTAGGGTCTACTTGGTATTATTTATAGGGCACCAATCCAGTAGGTATTTTTTTTTTTTACCTATGCATAGGTATCAATTTGACCAATGAAAATTTAGCATGCACATTTTTTTATTATTAAAAGTAAGAGAGAGAAAGAGCATTAATGATGCACATCTTTTCATGCACTTCATTATAGCCATTGGATTACCATTAGATGGTGATCTAACGGCTAAAAAAAAAATACCTACCCATAAGTAAAGGAAAAAAATACCTATTGGACTGGCAACCTTATTTATATATATATATATATATATATATATATATCCAAATCTAATTACCAATTTAAAAAGATTTTGAAAACACGGGATTGAATGGATCTAAATTTAGTAGTTTGTTTCCCAAAAAGTGATCTGGATACAATCGAAAACTACATATATTAAACAAAGTGATAATTATTGTTAACTAAATTTTGCTAGTCATCAGTTAATACTAATAACTCTGATCTTTAATTCAAACAAAAAGTCTCATTTCTTGACAACGCTTTAAGATAATTTTTGAAGTTAAAACTATAACTATACATACCATTTCTAAGAGATAAAAATAGAAAACGTTTATGTTATATGCTAACCTAATTATCTATTTGAAATGGCTATTAGATTTTAAACATGCTAAAATTCTTATATGGATTTTTGTTAAGTTTTCTCAGTGTATATTCTTCTTATAATTTATAGACATTAAATGACGATGAGCATATGACTAAAAATTTTTTTAATTGAAACTTGAGCAGTTATAGCTCCGTATATGCAATATAGATTGGCGACTTCAAAAGATAATATGTCTTCATTTACAGAAATATTGACGGGCGAAGATACTAAAAAAAAACATCGTCAAGATCCAACACAAATGCGTGAAATTTGGAGAAATTATGATGGTAAAAAGGTATCAATAACTTGTAACAAATTTAACCAACCAGATGATTAAAATACAAATAAATTATCAAACTTTATCGATACATTAGTATGAGATGGAAAAAATGCTCTAATCAATTATAAAAATTGGCATAAGGTACCTCCTAAGTACAAGATTGGAATGTGGAATATCATATAGGTATTAATTATTTAACTAGTATTCAATTTGAAAGTTTAGATTATAATTGAATTGATTATTAATGTCAATACAACTTTTTGATTTACTAATTAATGTCGTTACTGATATTACTATAGGTAAAGTTTATAATTCATGATCGCGCTAAGAAATGGACCATGAAGATTTGTGGTAGGAAATTAAAAGATTGGAATTCTTTTCTGAAAAGAACTTATTATATAGAGCACTTGACTTTTGAGGAACAAAAAAAGTTCAAGGACAAAAGAGTATATGATGATCAATGAGAAGAATTACTTTTGTATTGGGCAACTGAAGGTGCAAAGGTACATTTCATTTCAAATTATTTGTTTTTCTTTGATTTTTTTTTTCAAGCATTTATTATTATCTGGACTATATTCTTGTTAATTTTTTAAAATATTTTTTAAAGAAGGAGTGCTAAAAACAAGACTAGTTGTGCCAAAAAAAAAAAGAATAATCATACAATTGAAACAAATAGTTTTGCACGTATTAGGGCATCATAGGTAAAATTTGAAAAGTACATTCTTATTAAAAATCGAATATTATGTTATGTTTAGCACTCAATATTAATTTCTTTTAAAGAAAAAAATAATTTTATTTTGTAGAAGAAGAAAACTAGATCTACACCAACACGTGCAACTATGTTCAAAGTTTGCTACTCTGAAAAAATGGGAGTATTACTGATGATAGAACAAAAGAAATTATAGTAAGATCAAATATCTTTATAAATGATAAAAGTGTTTTTAATTCTAGCATTTTAATTTATATTAAGACTATATTGTTTATAATATAATTAAATGATAGTTACACCTACAAGAAAAAGCAAACATGAATGAAGATGCATTAAAAAAGAAAAGCAAGAATGACATTTTTTTCTAAAGTTATGTGTGAAGAAATGAATGGACAAGTTCATCTATATGGATTTGGTATCTGTCCATCTGATGTACGGGGAAATACATCAACTTTGAAACAAAACCAAAATGAGTATGTATATACCATGCACTCAGAACTAAATGATCTAAGCTCTAGAGTTCAGAATCTTACTAAGGCTCTTTCATGCAATTAGAATAATGACAATAGCATATCTTTAATACAGATTAATGGTTTATTTTTTCTCTCTTTCTCTCTCTATCTCTTTTTTTTTTTTAATTTCTAAGATTACTAACTAATAATCATACTTATTAAATTGAATTTGTTTATATATAGGAATCCAGTCAAAATAATGAGAATTGCATATCTACGCAAACAGTTAATTCTTGTTTTTATTTAATTTATATTTAAATATTTTATTTCATTTTGAAATAATGTCTACTAATTAGATTGATATTAATGTATATGTAGGCCCTGGCTTAAGTAATAAGAGCACCCACTACCTAGGATCTTGGTCCTAGGTTCGAGTCACACCAGGGGTAGGCGTGAAAGCCTATTATCCATAATCGGATAAGGTAGAGATTGAGTAATAGTAGTTATTTTCCTTTAATTTGTAATAAGCAGAGGTCATTAGTTAAGTCTCCACTTTATCAAATATATATATATATATATATATATATATATGCCCCAAATGCTTCTAGTTCTCGTAACCAAGGACCTTGACGTCAATTATGGTTTTCATCATCAGCATATGATACTCCTATTGTTCAGGTAAATTCACGGTTTTATATTAGTTATTGTCATTATCATAATCTTTAACATTATGACAATTTTTGATTTAGATTCTGCTTTATTATTAGTTTATACCTAAAAATCAAATTATAGAAAAAGTGTGTTTCAGATAATTAATGAGTAGGTATATTGTGTATATGTATAAATGTATTTATAGCTATTATATATGAACTTTGATTGAGTGTAAGTAAACTAGACAGTGATTTATTAATGATAGTATAGCTAATTAAAAAACTAAAGAAATACGTTGATGTAGAAAAACCATGTCTATAAAATTTATTGCTTATTATTTTTGTCTTTTTTTCTTTTTCATATATGGAAATCAAATACAAAGCTAAATAGATGAGAAGTAGATTGGAAACTAAAGCAAAATAAGCATGAAAGAAAAAAGGCATTTAGAAAAAGACAACATATAATTTTCATTTTGGATTGCTAGATATTTTACATTTATTATTTACATGCCGTATATAATTTTGACTATGTAGATTAGAGAAGTGGTCAATCTTAAGAATGTAACTAGTGAACCTAAAACAATTGCTATTGGTCTCCTTGGTAGTAAATATCTATCAGAAGAAGTCGGAGGAGAAGCACTAGGATCATTTTTTTCGGAAGTTATTATTCAAGTTCCTATTGAGCCTAATGAGCAATTAATTAGATCATATAGATAATTGAAGACAATTAGTCAAACTATTGGAGTACCTATTGCATGGCCTACAGTATTTGTGGTATGTTGAACAAAAAATTAAACATGAAAAAGTATTTCGTTAATTGTTTTCATTTCAGTTTTCTTCTTTTCTTACGCTTTTTTTAAAAAAAAAATAGGAAATGTGTTTTAGATCAAGATCATTAGAGATTTTTTTTCCCCTTTACATTAGCTTGGTTAATTATGTGTTTGCTAATTATTTTTGTTTACATTTTTGTAGATTTCTTAGGATTCTAATACGCAGTTTCATGAGTGATTGGAACTACTCTGAATTTCTAATAAAACATTTTCTATGAAATATTTTTACTTCCGTTTAAATTTACATGGATAATTTGTGTATATAGATGTGTCTTTTCTTTTTACTAATTCAGTTGATGTACTCTTTTTCCTAGCTAGAATTTTTCCCATTGAGTTTTGCTTAACTTGGTTTAAATGAGGCACAACTCGGTTTTATGTTTTTTTTTTTATTTTCTATTAGTAGTTTTCTTTTGAATTATTGTACTTTTCTTATTTATTAAATTAAATTTCTACTCAAAGTTACTAAATACAAGAGGAGTTTCATTTTATGTAATGTGATAATTAAAATTAGTCATTAAATTCCCTAAAAAATAATTAGTTTTTAAAAAATTTACGTAAAGAAGATCTACGATTTTTTTTAATCAATACCATTTTAATTATTAATGAATTGATATTGTTGTTTGACATTATAATTGCCATTATCACAACATAATGTTATTGTAAAATATCACAATTTCTTTTTAAAAAACTAGCTTAGTGACATTTTTTGAAATGTCATTATAAATTTATAATATGCTTTAGTAACATTTTAAAAAAGCCACTGACTTTTTTACTTTTTAAAAATATTTATTTTAATAAAAAAATCTAGTTCACTGACATTTTTCGAAATGTCATTATAAATTTATAATATACTTTAGTAACATTTTTAAAAAGCTACTAATTTTTTTCTTTAAACTTTAAAAATATTCATCTATTTATTTATTATATAATTTACTGACGCTTAAAAGTGTCACTGGTATAATTTAGTGATATTTAATAAATATCACTAAAAAATATGATATAGTGACATTTCCAATCTCACTAAATTTTTAGTCGCACGACGTATTTTGTATTTTTTATAAATATAACTAACTGTATAAATATAACTAAAAATAAGCAACAATGACGTTTTTAAATGTCACTTAAGAAGATTTTTATTGTATAGTGAAAGTTTTCCAAAGAGGAACTCACCCTCTTATCCTATTTTTGGAATACATACATCGCATGACCCACACTATAAGAAAATCAACTTTTTTCGAAGGATTAAGGTTAACTCATCGAGGAAAGTTACATTTATTGATAGTTTAACCGAATCCCGTCGGTAAATGATGGACTAAAAAATCAATTTTTGGGATCTTTATATCGACAGACTACTCGTCGGCATATATTTAATATACTGATGCATGATTAACTTTTTGTCGGTAAAAAGTATGTGAAAAAAAGCCCGAGTTTTTTCCCGCGAATATTAATTTTTGGGCGCCAATATTTTTTTACTCCAAAAAAAAGTCATTTTATAAAAATATATTTACCGACGGATTTGTGTTGTCCGTCGGTAAAAGTCTTCCTTTAAAGTTAAAACACAATCGTTTTTATATAATCATATTTTTAAAAAAATATTCGCCGACGGAAAATATTCACCTGTCGGTAAATCACTACAAGAAAGCAGACTTTTATCGACGAGCTATGTAAAACTCGTCAATAAATTTTTACAACAAAACCCTATTCCCTTCTTTCTCTTAGTCACAATTCAGCCGCAATCCCTTTTTTCCCCTTTCTCTCATCACTCACAGCCTCTCTCTCTCTCTCTCTCTCTCTCTCTCTTCCGCCACTCTTCCCTCACTGTCACTCCTTCCTTACCACCCCTCACTCTTTTGCTTGGTCTCAGTTTGTTTTGTTTGGTCTTTTAGGCTCGTGGTCTCCTTTTCTCAATGATCTTGTGGTTGAAAGGTAAGTGCTTCTAAAATTGATTTTGTGTATTTTTTTTTTAATTTTATGTGTGGTTCTGAGTGCGATTTCTATTAATTTCGCTGAATGCATGAATAGCCGCGGAAAGCTGTTGACCATTGCATTGCTTTTCTTGTCTAGTATCGAACACTGGAGTTTGTTAGAACCACTGATTTTTCATCTGTACATTAGAATGATAGTTTGGTAATTAGATTATCCAATAAATGGCACCAGAATGAAAATGGAAAAGCAAAAGGGAAAAAAATAAGAGACGAAGACTTTTTTAGAGGTACATTAAGTCTCTCGATCGAGTTTTGTGAGAAGACAGGGAAGCCTATCTTGGATCATGGCAAGATATTCTTGAACATTCTTACCAAGATGATTAGAGACACCATCCCAGCTTCCACTCCAATGTGGAAGGATGTGAAGAAAGAAGACATTGAGGTCATCTTGAATCGGATTGAGGTGAGTGAGTTTTCTAAAAGATTATTTTAAGCTATTTTAATAAAAGTCTTTACTAATAATTGTCTATTTTAATTTCGCAGGTGAAGTTTGATTATCCTCGGTCTGATGCACTCTTCATGGACTCTATTGAGCAGTCTATGATGGTATATTTATAGGATTGGCGCAATATAATACGGAATCATTTTACGAAAATGGGGGGTAAGAGGGATATGGCTTTTATTAAGGCCAATCCATACAAGAATGTTCCATTCGATTAGTGGAATATTTTGTGTGATCGTTTCGATTCTCAAGAGTTTGAGGTAATTAACATGCTTTTACAAAAAAAAAATTAATTATTAAGAATAAATTATAATCAATGGTAAAATTAACAACTTGTGTATTTTTGCAGAATGTCTCGACACAGAACTCGGAAAATTGGTCTAAGCAATTGTATCCGCCTGCACAGGGGTCGTCTAGTATGATTAGCCAGATGAAGACAAAGGTTAGAAAGTCAAATATTTTCTCTAATCAGTACAAAATATACTATAACCAAATAATCACCTTTTTTTTCCTACTTTTCATAGGGCAACCCAGAGATCGGAGAGGTTATGAGCCCTATCGACTACTTCGAGAGCCACCATCTCAAGTCATCTGGTTGGCGGAACGAGTACACCCGGGAGAAATATATAATAATTCATTCTATTTATTTAAAATATTTAATTTACGTATATAAATTATAATTACTTTAATTTTTATTTTATTTTGTAGGCGGAGATGGTTACGTCTAGGATGGAGGCGCTCACTCAAACTCAGTCTCGTGCTTAGTCTGAGTTTGGGGATGGTGCCTCGTCTGCTGAGTTTGTGGTAGGGCCAGAATAGGTCGATGAATTTCAAATCATGTCCAAGGCTTTAGGGACTAGATCTAAGTGGCAGAAAGGGTTGGGAGCACTCCTTCGGCTGAAAAGTATAGGAGGACAGAGGACTACCAGCACGAGACAAGTCGCTGAGACCATCGCCACCTTGAAGCAGCAGCTAGCTGAGAAAGATGTAGAGCACGCACGGTGGATCGACGAGACTCAGTGACAAATGGCCGAAAAGGAAACAGAGAACTAACGCCAGCTCGAGGAGACTCAGTGACAACTCAACAAGCAAAACTGGATGCTTCAAACATTAATTGCAAAGCTCGGTATCGAGATGCCACCGCTTCCACCTTCAGACTTGTAGACGTTTTTTATTTTATAATATGTTCTAATTTTAGATACAATTTGTATATTTTCTTTATTTAATAAAATTTGTGTTAATATATCTTCTTCCAAATTTTAATATATTAGTTAACCACATTAATTATTCATTATTCATTATTATTAGTTAATAAATAATTATAACAATCAATTAAATAAATTTTTTTTAACAAATTAATAAAATTTTTGTCGACGCAGAATTGTGTCGGTAAAAGATTATTTATATTCTACAAAAATACAGTTATCGACGAGTTTTGTCATCGGTAAAGGTATTTTTATTTTTAAAAATATTTTCTAGATATTTTCACTGACACATTTTGTCGTCAGAAAATATATTATACGTTTTAAAATTATTTCTTTAATAACTTTCACCGACGCATTTATGCGTCGGTAGTCGTTTGACTTTCACCGATGTGTTTATTCATCGGTAAAAGTCAAGTCATCGACAGAAAACTTTCGCCGATGTAAACCGTGTATCGGTAAAACTCATTAATGCGTCGGCGAAAGTTACTTTTACCGACTAAATTAAATTTCCGTTGGAAAGTGACATTTAGTTACTGTCTTACACTGATGATAGTCGCCGATGAGGAATTGCATCGGTAATTATCAAATACCTTTCATTGACGATTTTATACTATTTTTTTCGACGAAAAAAAACGTCGGCGAAAATCATATTTCTTGTAGTGGGCCATGTAAGAACCAATACATATGGCACCTAGTATGCGCTGCCCAACTCTGAAAAATAAGTATGAAATAACCAAAACCCAAGATAATTATTTCATTTACCCATGAATATTGTAAAGACTCAGGTAGCTAGGTAGAGGTTCTAATGCATTGAGAAATGGTTTGGAGTCTTTGGACCGTACTCGCAGCTTCGGTTAATTAGCACAAATAAGAATAAAATTACAAAAAATGTAAGTACTGTTTCAAATGTAAATGAGCACGACTACTTGTGGAGTTATGACTCACCCGAATGATATTCAAGAAAGCAGTGAAAAAGTTAATAACAAATAAAATATAGTTTAAGAAATAAGAAGAAAATGAAAGCAGTATTCTACTGTATAATTTATTCTTCTTTTATTTTATTTTATTTTATTTTCATAAGAAAGCACAAGAAGCTGAAAATGAACAATATGCATGTGTGCAGAGGGAACACACCAGGGGAAAAGAAAAAAAGGGCGTTCATTAATTATTTATTGTGACATATAAATTATATAAATGGAACTTATAATCAAACTAAAATTTTAGATATAGAGATCATATCCAAATATCCTTAGAGTTCGTAACTCAAAAATTTGTAACATAGCATTTAACAATTATAAACTCATTAATATATATATCTTTTTGTATGATCTTATCAAAAATCATTATATATATGATAACGTAGTACGTACTATTAATTATGCATAACCACAATATCCATAATCGCATGCAACTCCTTTCTTGCATTGCTTATCACACTTGCCACAATGGTTTTTATTGAACAAGACATTGGTGCAGCTCCCATTACAGCAACGCTCCCCAAACTTGCACTTCTGGCCACATCTCCCGCAGTTGTTGCGGTCTCCAAGGACGTTACGACAATGCGCTTTGCAGCAGTAGAGGAGGCTCTTCCCTTTGTTGGCTGGTACCCCATTGCATATGTTGTACTTCACGGGGTCACAGTGCGTTCCCTTCTTTATGATGTAGCTCGCCAAGAACCGGCTTCTCGATCGGACGTTCGAGGGGCTCTCGTCGAGGATGTAAGACTCGTCATTGTCGTCGTCGTCGTTGTCGTCTTCGACATATTGATCATCAATGTCGTTTTTTGATGTTGAGATTGCTAGTTGAGAGTTTTGGAGTATGGATAGTAGTATTAGTGGGATGATTACGGTGAGAATGGTTGAGGTTTTGATAAGGACATTGGCCATTCTCTCTCAAAATCAGGCTTATTGTTTCACGGGTACTATACATGAGTGTAAGCCAAGGGAGGTGAAGGGTGATTTAAATTACAAGTTTGGTGATAAAATATACCATAAAACGAGGTAGAAATGCCTCCAATTGCATGAAAATATGCCAAGGTTTTGGAAGTATAGAGCTTATTTGTAGCCTAGATTCTCGGTTCGTGCATGAAATGTTATTTATGTGTGCTTGACTTTTAGCTAATTCTACTGTCATTTCGGCTAGCTAGCTAGTTATAGATATCATGACTTATATTCGTATAACTCTCTAGATGTCTACTTTAGTATTTAAATACGTACTACTCCGTGATAAGAGCAGAGGAAAAGCTTAGGTGCATCCTCTTAAGTTGTTAAATTGACCCTGAATAGGAAATTGTATTAATTTATTCAGCTAAGAATTTGACCTTAAATATGAAAATATTATATATAGACATAGCTGTAAATAAATATTTTCTGTGTAAATCCCATTTACATTTCTATATTTTCCAAAACGCTGGCACTCCATAGGCATTAGAGGGAATAAAAATATGAGAAGAAGGTTCGAATAATAAACTTCAACTTGCATATATAATCAATAAAGTTGAACTATACCACATAATCATATATAATTTATGAAGAAAAAAAAAAGTTATTGCACTAACTGATAACCAATTAACTTGTATTTTATATACAAAATTAAAGAGAAAAGCATAGCTAGCTTGTAATGGGGAATAGTTTACCTATATAATATATAGAAAAACTATATGCTTAATTATTGTGATGCTACCAAGAGTAATTATGCTGTATAATATGTATATAATTATTGTGTGTATGTGAAATAAGAAAAAAGAACTGTGAAATAAGAAAAAGGATTAAAACGCTAACTGGAGTTAGCTCAGTTGGTCCAAAATTTAAGGGATACGTATATGGGTTTAGAAAGGTTAGGGGTTCAAATTTTGGTTGAAATATATGTATTATTTTTCTTTTAATTTGTAGTAAGCCGTGGTTTAAGTCCCAATTTTGGAAAAAAAAAAGATTAAAAAGAAAAGAGACCTATAGTTCAAGATTTGAGAGATATGTATATGAGTTTGGAAAAATTAGGGGTTCAAATTTTGATAGAATATGTGTATTATTTTTTTTAAAATTGGTAATAAACAGCGGTTTAAGTCCCAATTTTGGGAAAAAAAATTAAAAGGAAAAGAGACCTATATTGATCGGTCCAAGGAGGATAAAAACGGGGTGACCGTACATACACGTGTAAAGGTCTTCTTTCCAGGCGGGTAGTGCGTTAAGATCACCGGCTTTTCATGTTACTCAAACTATATAATCGAAGCGAGCAATTCACGGAGGAACACGTGTCTCTATCTGCTTGTTCCAATCGACAAAGTTCGTGCGTAGGGAATTAACAAATCGCGAAGCGCATAACTCTGGAAGTGGTTGACTCCTCTCCTACACGCGCTTCTTTGCTGACTTTTTTTTTTTTTTTTTTTCACATTCATTTCTCCCCTTAATGCAAAATCCAACCGAGATTACGCGTGTTTGACTCAAATAATCTTAGCTTGGATTTTATTTTTAAAGGGACTTACGAATCCTACTATTAATTGGGTTAATTCTTTTCAGCCTAATTGAATCATAGATCTAACCTCTAAATTTCAGAATGTTTTCAACTTTACACCTAAATTATGCTTTTCTTAAATTCTAGTCCCTAAACTTTCAACTGCCTTATAATACAACCACGAGCTATTTTTTTTTTTTTTCACTTTACACCCAAATTATGTTTTTCTTATAATTTGTCCCTAAACTTTCAAATGCCTTATGATACAACCATCATGAGCTTATGTTTTTAATTTTTTTTCCGGTTGTCCTTAATTTATAATGTGGTTGTTCAAATGTGATATAATTATAACATTTGTGCCAAGTCTTGAGACATTTTTAAAGTTTAGGAACCAAAAATGGATTTAAAAATATAATTCGTTGGCAAACAAATGCAATTAAGGTTTAATTAAGAATCTTTATCTCATAATATCAAATCATGTGATTTGACGAAAGAACATATATTACTACTAGACCTCCTAACTCTTATATCGGTTCATCTCAAAAAAGCTCTTATAAGAGTTACCTTTTTTACTTAAAGTTTGATGCTTGCATCAGTCAATACATCCCAATTATCCATTTCTATGGATCCCACAGTGAAAATCTACCTAGATAGACAACTAAGATTTGTCAGTCGCGACTAACATAGCTGTCCTCTTACCTATAAATATGTGAAACAGGAAGTAGTGCATGGGTCAGGATTATTAACTTATTATCATACAAGAGTTGTGAGGCCTTAAAATTATTCTTGACGTTTCATAAACTATCAAGAAATATTTTCTTGTACTCAGTAAAATTCCAGAATTCATGCCCTTATCATGTAAATATATTTATACATTTCTTTTGATTCATTTAGCATTGCATTTTGCACCACCCTAGGAAAAACAAAGTGCATTCTAGGACAATAATATCTGATCCTATTTGTTTAAAGTCAATAGTACTTGATTGTATTGGTGGATGCTTAGGCAAAGTGAATTAAAGCATAAGTAAAACCCAATAAGACGGATGCAATATTATAGGAATACACATAAGGTACATAAAACAATAAAGACTGATGAGCGGCACAAAGTTCAAAAAGATATGAAAAATGTGTTGGACTGTCTGTACTAAGCTGTTTCGATTGCTACAAAATAAGCATAAATTACACAAAGTTGTAGTAGGAGTATCCATCTGCGAGAAAAAGTACGATTTTATAGTATTAAGTAGTGTTAAAGCAAGCTCTGTCTTTTGATACTTCTTTATATATGGAGTCTTCACCGTGTCTTGATGACCTCAAGTGCATGCAATGCAATCTTCTAAATATTGAATTTGTAATTGAGGTGGTGAGAATTAGCTTGCTCTCGTCTTGATGACATCAAGTGCCTGCAATGCCATTTTCTAATATTGAAATTGTACCTGAGATGATGAGAATTAGCTCTCTCTCTCTCTCTCTCTCTCTCTCTCTCTCTCTCTCTCTCTCTCTACATATATATATTATATTATATCAATCTGTCTATCTATCAAAGTATACTGCATATATGTTTCCACAATTTTCATGATCAATACATAAACAATAATAAGAGATGCCATGCATCATGTATCATTGTTTGAGTTTTTGAATTAATTATAAACTCACACGTTAAATATTTAACCAAAACATAATTTTACCAAACAAAATCTACAAAATTTCACATTTACAATTTACGACTACTGCTCGAACAACTAATACTAATAATGTTATGCATTGCATTTTATGACTATATCTAACTTACTCTTACATTATGTATGCCACTAGCTAGTATGGCAGTGCTTGAGGCATGCTGCAGCTTATAGATGATATGGATATGTATACTATACATGTGGGATCTATAATGGCCAACAAAGTGCGTTGCTTTCTATAACAAGGGAAAATAATTACTGTGGAATTGAATAATTTTTTTTTTTAAAGTAAGTAGCTACAATGATTATTTCTTGGTGGGTCTTCTCTGCAAAAACCTGCTCCAAAAAGTTTATTTATCAAATAAAACCTTTAGTATATCAGGGAGGGAAAGTGGAATGAAGAAACTACTAAGAGAAAAAAAAAATTATAAAAAAAAAGGAGGTTTCTGATTTAAGAAGCATTGAAGAACGAAAAGGGTAAACGCGGTGCGCAATGAGTTGGAACTTGGACCTATATACCTCACCTTTTACATCTCGGGTCAAACCCAATAGGGGGGAAAAGAGCTATAGCTACTATTCACTGGTAAGAAAATTATGTGATCAAACATGAGAATTTTTAATTTTTTTTTTTTAAAAAGGGACAACTTAGATGGTCCCCAGCTCCAACATTGGTTCATAAGTAATTAATACCACGTACAAGAGAATAATAAATGTGCAATATATGTAACTTGTAAGATTATAACGGTAATAGATCAATTATCTTAGAATGATATTTTCTCATGAAGTGAAAAAAGGGAACCAAAGTGGGGTAAGCTGCAATTAATTAGAAGTCAGAAAATGTACAAACAGTGATGTATATATATATATAACATAGCTGGACCATTAACGAGGGAAAGATCAATTATTGGTTACTAAGAAGAACAAGTAAAAGAAGTTGAAGAAGAAACAATAATTGATGTTATGATTACATATCTATATATAGGTACAAGAAATAGGGATAACATGACACATGAATAAGGACTTGGAAAATCAAGAATCAAGATGACATAAAATGATACATTACTAGAAAATAGATATGAGGATTTGACATGACTGACCGATTAAGAACTGGGAAAGTCAAGAATATATGTGACATAAAATGATAAATTATTAAAAGTATGTAGGTGTTTAGAAACACAAGTAAATGGAGGCAAATTAATGAAAAGGAGGAGCTCCCTTCAGTCCAAGCACAGAGAAAGAGGGATGCAAAATATCTCCCGCTTCATTCACGCAACCACAGTAGAAAATGCTTTTATATGAATCTCTCCGTTGCTTTTATTGATCAATATTTCTCTACTGAGCGCTTGAATGAATGAGTCGGCAGTTACTTCACCATCCCCATTTTTGTCATATCCATGAGTGGGCTGAAGGAAGCTCTCACTCACCATTAGATTTCTTCATATATATATATATATATATATATATATATAGAACTATACGTTATATCCCGCAGTTCAAGTTTATATAAGTAATGCATTATGCACTTATAAATTACCTAATCAAACATTATTTATGTCCAAACTAAGTAAATAGAGTTACTCCTTTGAACTAAAGTATATATTTTACAGTGCACCACTATAGCTTGCCCCGGCAGTACAAATTTAGTACTCAAAACTACTATTCTGGAAATAATTAATGAAAAATTGATTAATCAATCAATAATTAAATGTTATAATTACTAGCCTTTTAATTTTTGAACTAATGTGTATAGTCCAAAATATCAAGAGTATGATCGTGATTATATACACATACATAGTATAAGAGCTATGCACTAATTATATCTAGTTCTGTAAAAATGCCCAAGATTATAATTAACAAAAAAAAAATTCAAGCATCTTCATGATAAATTACTTCTTATTTCAGATATATAAATGATCAATGCCCCAAACAGTTAACGTTGTCCAGAACTATATATATGCATATATATATATATATTATAGGAAACAAAAGAAGTTTACAAGACGATGATAAGATATCATCGGGGCCAGAACTATATATATATATATATATATATATATATATATATATGTTTATATTATCAGGGCCACTCATCCTAAACCGGTAGACACAGAAGCAATTTTGTCTCCGCCCCATGAATAGGCTCATGTCGTGTATATATATACAGAGTTATAACTTAGTTTAGTCAAACATTAACTTCCATGAAATATGAATCACAACATGTAACGAAAGTAAAACTAAATCGAGAGAGAGAGGTAATGTTTAAACCAGCTATAACTGATGATCAGGAACAATATACATAACTGTGTTTTATTATAATTTCGGACTCTAAACATACAAATACAAATACCAATATAACAAGAACCCAGAGCGTAATGTATCTAATAACTAGGAAAAAAGCTTAATTAGCCGAAAAAAGAGAACAAGAAAAGTTATAAAGACTACTTTCAGAAGAATATTAACCAGAGCATATATAATACATGTAGGGATATATATATATATTTACATGTATATATATATATTTTTTATGTACAACCCATTCATCAAAATCTGCTAGCTATTTCTTTTCAGAAAGACTGCTCAGAGTGATTCAGTCAAGTACTGAACTTTAACAAATTACTGCCCCAATAATAAGTAAAGAAACAAATATTAAAAAAAACCCAGTTTCTGTAAGATCAATTAAAACTCAAAAAGTTTAGTGGCACACCTATATATATACATATTTATATATAGATCGGCATCAGATTATAACACAGCAGCAGCAGATAAACTGATAGTGAAAGCACAAAGAGTATATATGAAAGGAAAATCCTAAAGCAAGCAAAGACATATAACATATATATATATGCATCTGATCAGAATGTACCCTGGAAAAGTAGTAAACCCCTTTGAGAATCGTTTCAGTAAAACTGTCTTCTAAGAGCAAAACAAAGAGAGCATATTTATACATAATCGATCTCTGA
This sequence comes from Parasponia andersonii, assembly GCA_002914805.1. NCBI lineage: Eukaryota > Viridiplantae > Streptophyta > Magnoliopsida > Rosales > Cannabaceae > Trema > Trema andersonii. The sequence continues at coordinate 722,510 of JXTB01000046.1, forward strand.
AAAATGTCTCTCTGTCTCTCTCTCTCTCTCTCTCTCTCTCTCTCTATATATATATATAAATAAATAAATGCAGCTAAAAAAGAAAATACAAGAGCCAATAATTGAGTGTATGACATGTAGAAAAATAAAAATAAAAATAAAAAAGAAAGACAGTAAAAAGTAATACTTAACTGTAGGTCTTGGTATCTATGTTGAAAATACACTCCATATCCTTGAAACCCTAAACTCGAATATGTATTGCTGAAAGCCCTAGCTAGCTCCTGATAAAAAAAAAAAGCTACCTCTTCGTACAATTTTTTTTGGCTGGGGGTAAAGATGAAAAAAATAAATGACTTGCCCAGAATAAGAGAGAGTTTTTTTTTCAAAAAAATCTATTTTTTATTTTAATTTTTAATGTAGAGGAGATGATGGGTCACTGTCTCCATGAGAGTCAGAGACAGGAAAGTGACTCCAAAATCTTCAGAAATCTAACACAGGGCAAGAGAGAGAAAATTACAGAAAGAGAGAGAGAGAGAGAGAGGGAATAGCTATTGCTAGGGTAGGGAGGGGACTGGGTTTTTAATTTTTTCCTGTCTCCAGTGATTTGTAGTAGATAATGTTAATAAAAACAAAAAATTAATGTGAAAAGTAATATATATATATATATATATATCACCTGCAAGTACTAGTGAAAGAGGCAACTAGTAGCATTGTTAAATTCCTTAAAAAAACAAAAAAAAAAAAAGCAAAGTTTTTTTTTTTAAAGAAAGAAAGTTGAAACCAGCCTTCTAAAAGTCCAAATTAACCAAAGATAAAGTGAGAAGGTAATTGAGATGCAAGGAGGGTAAATTTGACATTTTAATCTATTAATGCATGCGCTTATTGGAGAATAGAATATAATTATATCATAGGGCAGCAACCAACAGCAACAACCACCACTATACTACCAACCAACACCATCTGATGATCTCTACCTCTTTTTTTCAATACCACTGTTTCTCCCCCACTTTAGCCGAGGATAACAAACTTGGCAAGTCAACAAGTTGTGTAGGTACACTTGATGAAAGCGCTTTTTTTTTTTTTACGTATTTCAAATCCTGGATTACATCATCTAAATCAATAGTATGAAAATTAAATTAAAGTTGATAAAAATGTAACGGTTTGAACACATTGACTAGTGATAGCGAGTATAGTTAGTACCACTACCATACCGTATACTTTGCTCTAGTTTCTGACTTAAAAATTCATTCACAATTAACTCGACTATGTGTATTTGGTATGATATAGAAATTCTTAGTTTCCCACTTTAGCTCTACTCATTCACATTGTTGTTTACTGTTCGAAAAAGTAGTTCAGTTGGGATATGTTTTGCTATACGCAAAGTCATCTTCATGCCTTTATAGTCCACTTGAAATGATTGGCATAGTTACCTTTATTTTTTAATTTATCTAATTAATTTTCTGCATCCCATAACTCTCACCCTTTGTGCCATATAGATCTCTTATCACGATATTAGATTTGCTTTTATGATCAGGTTTTTACGTATAGAATAGGAAAAGAAAGAATATAGAGGAGAATATATACATTTCTAAATTATATTATTGGGTGTTATATAGTGTATATTATATGTAAGTGTAACAAACATTCAATAAAGGCTCAAAGAATTCCCACCATCTTCCTTCAGCAATTTATAAATTTTATACAACATTTAGATATTAGATGTTCTTTTTTCTTCTTGAACTCTCAATTATATTGTATTATTGACAAGTTATTAGGATATATATATATATATATATATATATAACTCGCATTAGCATAGGCTTGACTAATTATGAAACTGCTTTGGGAAATAAAAGAAGAAAAGAAAGCCTATTGTAGCCAAAAGATTCATGTCAGGTTAAAGAAAAAGTAACTCGTCCAATCTACCCTTTTTAAGATCACTTACGGAAATGCCCAATTGAACCTGCACATATATATTTATATAATTAGGGTACCCTTCTTTTAAAAATAGTTGTAACCTTTTTCTTTCAAATTGTGGTCCAGGATTTGCCGCTCAATATATATATATATACATATATATATTCATACTACTGTGGTTAAAATGATACTATTTTCTCTTCATAGAGAGTCAATGAGAAAATGATGTCACGTCATTCTTAAGTTTAACAAATTCTGATCAACAATCTATAAACATTCAATGCTAACATTATTATTAGTTTCGGAGAATTAATTTACTGATCACGTCATCCATGTCATGTGCTCTCGCTGAATATGCCACTCAATATTAGATATGATATTATCCCAAACTCTCATAAATGTTTTTTTGCTTCCTTAGCTGTAGCCATCTGCATCGCAGAGAGTGCTCGTCCGTGCGTTTCATAGTCTTGTTTGCCATCATAATATATAGTAGTATACACACAAACAACACACACATATACAGTCCTATCTAGCCTTTGTTTACTTTTTGTTCAGAAACAACGTGAAAGTGGAAATAATTGGCCCGGAAAGGACAGTCCTTTTTGTGCAATTTGGCTCCAAAAACAGACTCGCTAGCTAGCTAGATAGGTAGCTTCACTTCCAACAAGTTATAACCAAAACACAGCAGAAACTGGAAACTCTTATCTGGTTCTCTCTAAACCCGAAAATTGCAATAATATATGGTATTTGGGTACTTTTGCAGAGAGCTTTAAGAACTTTAAACATGCCCATTTATGAGAAAAGATCAAAATCCAAAACCCAGAACTTAAAGGACTGAGAAAAATGAAAAGGGTATAAAAATCAAGATGGTACTGATGCAGATTATGGGAGTCAATTCCATAAGGAAGTTCCATTATGAAGAAGAGGAAGTAATAAGAGATTGAGCGGTTGGTGGTCCCAAAAGGGTATTTGTTTTCATTTTTGAGTGGTATTGCTGTAAGGAAAATGAAGACATACTTACTGTTTTCCACCCAAGTGTGGAAAAAAACCCATGAGCTGTTTTTGTTTTACTTTTGGGCACTAACAGAGATGTATGACGATTGCAGGGATGACAAAGTGTTGCTGGTTGATCCTCACAACCATCTAAATTGGGGAACAATAGCCTGACACAGAGATTGTACCAGCTATATCCTCGTGATGCACAATTCTGATCATACATTCATCCAGATAGGTAGTAGCATTAATAACCATTTACGATGAGCACAGATGTATGTCTAGTTATAGAATCACACACAAACATACAATTCTATTGTCAATAAAAGGGAATGTATAATCAAAAATCAAAATTATCCTATCCAACTTTAGCAATAGAAAAATATCCCATATTAGTTGGTCAAATTTCTTTTTTCATTAATGTACATAACAGACATTTCCACGTGCATATTTCGACTATTCATACTTCAGGGAGCCAAGTTAGCATACCGTACATTCTAATTCGAATAAAGCATCTAGCCAAGCTCAGGATCAGGGAAGCAACGGTCCATAATTCCTAGCTAGGTGGAAAAGGAGTGCAAAAAACTAAAGGAAAGCAACTATTTTTCATGATACAATGTATCCAATCATTATTGCATGTTTCCTTACTATTTTATTTCAAAACTTTCTTTCTTATTTGAATATGAGTTTTTAATATCATCAAATGTACGCACGCTACAACAGTTCCTACCACATAAATCCCCGAAAAAGAAAACCCTCTAAGATAATAGCTATGAGCAAAACTTGGCAACACTGACGGATATGTCCCTCTATGACTCCGAGGGCGTTTTCTGCTTTTATTTTCGATTCACTTCTTGTCCTAAAGAAACTTTGTTAAAAACATGACACCGCACAAGGCAGAACAAACTCAGCATAACCATGTTACCTGCTATTGTATATGAAGAAATCCTTACATAAAAAACCCTTTGTTCAGAACGGGCAGGAAGTTCAGGAGAGAGAAACGCAAAAGTGATAATAAAAAGATGTTTTGAAAGGGAAAATTTGGAATGAGGAGAAGATTTTTTTTATATATTAATATATATTATATACAAAAAGATTGACCTGTCGTGGATGGAATTCCATTTATATCAAAATTCAAAATGTGTGTGGATGAGAATACAGTATTGAGCTAACCATCACATTAGTCTGGAGGATTGACTTGGCAAACCGTGGATCATCATACCTCACAGTCAAAACATATGGAACCCGGACTTGTTCGCATTAGATTCTTGATGGTACCTTCCACTTAATATTCTGGAGGCAAGTTAATGGTGAGAAAATGTAACAAGTAACTATTCCATTTTCTGTTGAGACGAAATGGCTCTTTTCATAAAATGCCAGGTGTGCAACAAAACAGAGACACTTTCATTTCAGAACAACTGAAACAACAAATTTGTTGATCCATCGCCAAACGTACGTAGATCCTGAGGTTTAACCAACGCCCGGCATAGAGGGCAAGTCCTTTCTCTTTCAAACCTGAAACACAAGTAATTCTATGTTACTCTATGCCAATATGATAGTTAAAATATGTCAGTTCGTAACTGTAACTGGTAGGCATGTTTTGAAACTTTGGTTAAGCTAAGCAGCTATTACACTCCTAAAAGTGGCATCCAGTTCACCCGAAGGTGAAAACTAAAAAGATAAGCCGGATACACAAAAGCTAGGGGCTCCCTTGCTCAAGAGATAGAAGTTAAGAGGGTTCACAGAGAGGAATATCTACATCTTGACTTAAAAGGTGTAACAAAGGCACTCTTCTTTCTACAGTACTCTATATTTAAGGAAGAGTATATGCAAAAACAGGAAAAAAAAAATGAGAATATAAATGCAGAGTGTTTCTACCAAAAAAGAACCACAGAACCACATGAGAAACATATATATCAAGTAACTCCTACGCAATGGCTTCTTTCTTTTTGTCATTTAGTATTACTGGCCTATGCGTTGCTCCGTGATTTTACATATTGAAGCTCTTCACTGACGCTCAAGAATCACATAAAGAAAGAAAACCATCTTTACAATACAAATTATACAATATTGTGAACAAATTAGATACAAAGATAAGAACTAGAATGCATAGACTGACCACTCTGAAACGCAGTCCTCGCAGAAGATATGTTTACAGCGCAAAAGAATTGGTGCATGCATCTTCTCCTGGCAAATAGCACAGAGATCTCCAACTGCATTTACCTGAAATACAATCCTTGTGACTTAAAATGCAGTAATTATTAGTTGCAAAAACTAAACTACTGTAATCATATTTGGAAAAAAAAAAAAAAAACCTGACATCTGCACCATGTAAGCATACAAAAGCAAAGAGAGGTAGACAAAAACATGGTAACAAAACTATAGAATAAACCCTAGGCACCTAGCTAGGTTCTTTTGGTTGTGAGTTTACTTTCTCAGACTAACCATGGAAGGTCAAATTCTTTGTGGAAAAATTTTCAACCTACAACATTTTAAGAAAAGAAAGAAATATTTTAAGGAGAGAGAGAGAGAGAGAGAGAGAGAGAGAGAGGATTATATTTTTTCTACTGGTAAGCACAAGATGACATCCAATCTATGGTTTTAAAAGACATCTC